>PVJA010022311.1:0-34306 GCA_004027025.1 Myocastor coypus
GGTGCTTGGCTTCCCTGTGGAGCCCTTCTGCTCTTGCGATCTGCAAGTGTGTCCACATGGGATTGGCAATCTGGACCATGGCATGGGTATCTGTAAAGTGAGAATAATATCAGGGCATACTCTGAGAGGGTGGTATTGTTTTTAAATGGAATCTCAGGCAACTTTACACTGTTTTACCTTATTTATTGTTGTTGCTATTCCAGACATTCCTCGTTTCATGATCTTGTCACCTTAAATGTAAGCGTTCAAAAAAAAAAAAAAAAAATGTAAGCGTTCATTAAACAGAAGGCCTCAGCAAGTGAGAGCTACTTCATGGTTATGTTAAAGTTGGGAGCGTCCATGCAGCTGGGTTGCCTATGACCAGAGAAACAGGAGAGAGAACTTCCTCTGCAAAGCTGGGGAGCACGAGGCAGGTTTACTGAGCAATGCGTCTCTGCCCAGTGTTCAGCCCCTACTCCTCGGCATCTTGCCCTGCAGGGTTTGAATGAGCTTCTCTGCATCCAGTGTGTTTGCTACTTAATCCTTACAATAGTGGCAGCTGGCCCTATTCCATGTGGCACAAAGAATTAAGATAGGAAAGTTATGCAACGATGCAAAGTCGGTCACATGTTTAGGAGAAAGGTCTCTGGGACGTCGTAAGAATGCCCTCATTGTTACACGCTATTTACTTACCTCCATACCTACCTGTGTTTTTCAGCTTTTGATTCCTACTTCTTAATTTTAGAGTGCCCCACTGCTCCCAGGCGGGTCTCCTTCCAGGTTCACGCATGCTCCCCACCTGAGTACAGCCACAGCACCCCACATGTTCTCCAGTCATGCTTTCTCCAAGATTCACTCTCCTGCAGAAGCCCCCCACCCTGGTGTCTTCCACCTGCGTCCTCTCCACTGCTGCAGACGTAGCAATCATCCCACACTGTCTTCGTCCCCTTGTCACTTCCTAGCAAAGAACTCACGCTTGTCTGCTTTTAGTTCAATCACAGTATCTACTATGGTACCGTGTAGAATCTCCCTATAGTAATGCTTGATAGTGTGTATGTGGCTAGTGATCACCAAGAAGGTATTTTCAGTTTCTTATGTGAAATAGGCAGCATTTGTTTTTTATTTAAATTCATTTTAATGAGGAAAAAAGATAAAAAAGAAACGGTTTCAAAACAGGATAGTAGGACAGCTACAATAATTAATACATTGCAGCCGGGCATGGTGACACATGCCTATAATCCCAGCACTTGGGAGGCTGAGGCAGGAGGATTGATGTGAGTTTGAGACCAGCCTGGGCTACAAAAGTGAGCTCAAGGCCAGCCTGAACTGCATAGCGAGACCCTGTCTCAAAAAGACAAAAATAGTAATAATAATAAACACATTGCACATTGCTCTCTTCATAGTACTTATTCAGAGAACAAAATGCAGACATGATATCTTGTCTAGACAAGATCAGCAAGCCTTTCTTCTCAGTGAACTAAGAGAAAGTAGCTGTATATCTATCCTATCTTATGTGTGTATATTTATTTATTTATTTATTTATTTATTTATTTATTTATTTATTAATCTATAACCATTCCTGCCTTTGATTTTTGCTGACTTGTTACTGAGTTTTTAGAAAAGGGCCTGTATCCTAAGTAGGTTGTTCGGTGACATAACATGGGGAGGGGGGGTCACCTGAGTAATCGGTTTTATTAAGCAAGTAAAGCGACACAGAGATCCAATATCAATCACTGTGTAACTTCTTCACCACCCTCCTTCTCCAGCAAAGATATAACCTCTAGCCCAGTGGTTCTCAAACTTTCTAATGCCGTAACCCCGCAATACAGTTCCTCATGTTGCGGTGACCTGAAACCAAAAAATAATTTTGGTGGCTACTTCAGAACTGTAATTTTGCTACAGTTATGATTCAGAATGTAAATACCTGATATGCATTATGTATTCATTTGACGCCAACCTGACCCACAGGTTGAGAACTGCTGCTCTAGCTTGACTCTTTATTTTTTTATTTTATTTTATTTTTTTTCTTTTTTCAGAACTTTTGTTTGTTTATTTATTTATTTTTATGGCCGGCTCAGCCTGCCCTGAGGGCAGGGCTGGCACAGCATGTGGTTCTGGGGATCGAACCGCAGTCCCTGCACCCACCTAAGCTTTCCTAAGCAGGCGCTTTAGACCACTGAGCCATCCTACCGGACTCCTCTAGCCTGACTCTTCACACAATTGTTTTGCCTGTTCTGTCTATCAATCGATCGATCGATCACTCTAGCATCTATCTATCTATCTATCTATCTATCTATCTATCTATCTGTCTGTCTATCTATCTCATTTGTCCACCAATCTGCTGGAAAGCATGGCATACATTCCTTTGCACCTGGCTTCCTTAATAGTGCTGTCCTTGGCTCACCTCCAATGCTGTGTAGCGCTCCATGGCATGGGTGCACTGTAAGTCATCCATTTCCGTGTGAATGAATGGCCATCAAAAGTTCGTGTCCTTGACTGAGCAAGTAGCGGGAGTGAGGCTAAGTTTAGATATTTGACCTTTGGTGAAGCTATTTGAGAATTGTCAAGAAAACTCCTATAACCATGGCCCAAGGGGAAGTTGAGAAGGGTCGTTGTATATTGTATGGCTAGGGTATGAAAGGGGGAATAGAGAAGAAGATAATTTATATACTGGAGGAGAATGCTAGGTTTGAGATTGAGGCTTGCCTGGTCAATAGCCAGGACCTACCTAAAGAAGTGAGAACTATCCCTGAATTCCTGAGGTAGAATTGTGAATGTGAGATATAAGAAATAGAGGATAGCTGGGTCTGGCAAAGAGGTCCTAAAAATCAAAATGTAGGGGGACAGTGAAGAAGGGTCCAGGACTGTAAAGGGAGTAGTGGAAGGAGGAATTCTAGAGAGCGTGGTGTACGGGTATGGCACCACTGGGTGGATTGGATTAACCAGATTGTTCATAACTCTGTGTTGTGGTTTGTGTCTACTTGTCCCCCAAAAGCCTCATGTAGTTATGGGGAAAGAGGTTGTGATCAATTCATCATCCAGTGCTGGGAGTATGGGTGTGAGTGCTGCTGGGATTGTGGGTGTAAATGCTACCTGGATTACGGGTGTGAGTGCTACAACTGGCCTGGGACAAATAGCCTGAATGCAACATATGGAGACAGAGTTGCTCTTTGTTCTTGTTGTTGCTGCTGCTGCTATTGCTGCTACTACCATTTGTTCTCTCTGTTTTGCTGTTTTCTGCCACCATGAACTGTTTCCCTCTGCCACATGTCTTTCTGCCTTGGAGACAACTGAATATGGACAGAAACCTCCATAAACTGTGAACTAAATGAACCTTGTCTTCCTTCATTAAAAAAAAGAAAAAGTTCGTGTCCTAATTCTGGGGAGTTGCGAATATGTAAAGTTGTGTTTTAAAGGGAAATAAAGCTTGAACATAGACTAGAAGGAGCTCAATAGCCAACGTCAAAAGATGGAGGTTATTCTGGTGCACTCAGTGCCATTACCAAGGCTCTGAAATGTGGAGGAGGGCTGGACATGGTGGTGCATGGCTGAAATGCAGTTTGGAAAGCTGAGGCAGGAGGACTTGAAGTTTGATGTCAGTCTGAGAAGTTTAGTTGAACTTTGTCTTAATTTGAAATCCAAATGGCTGAGAATGTTGCTGGAATCCCTCTCTGGTGCTAGGGGAAAAACAAGTGGAAGAGGAAGCCTGAAAAAGAGCAAGTGAAAGACAGTAGGATGTAGACACGATAATTTTTCGAATCATTATTGGTACAAAAAAATTTCTCACTGAACTAAGAGAAAGTAGTTGTATACGTAATCCAGTGTTCCATAATTGCAGTGGGTTATTGGCAGAACTGGCAATGATGGAAGCTCTTGACTTGAGCCTTTTGTAGCTCAGCATACTAATCTAGCTTTCTGTTTTGTGCCTTGTGGTTATACTTTTCTACTGGGTGGTTAAGGGCAATTTAAAGCAAGACCTGTATAACAAAACATGGAACTTCTGTATCTCTCAAGGTCAGTCAAATTCCCTGAGTTTACTTTGAAACCATGGACAGTGCTTTGTGAAACTGTGATCGCATCTACACCCTGTGCTCTGTATAACTACTAGGAGGACAACATGCATTGTATCAAATACTGGAAATGTACTACTAATGTGTTTTGAAACTGTCACATTGTTATTTTTTATTAAATTCAAATTTTAGAAAAGAGAGTAAAAGAGGGACATTGCTGACCTTTTTTGGCTAGAGATGGCTGAGGAGGTTGTATTAGAACTCTTTAGAGAAACAAAACCAACAGATGTATATTTGTAGTTATATTATCCATCAAATAGGCATACCTTCAACACTGCTAATGGTTTCTTCTAGCTTCTATTTATATAATCTGTCTATGGATACAGGCATATAAAATAGGGAATTGGTAATGTAAGTAGAGAGACTACAAAGTCCCAGATTTGTGGTCAGCCAGCTGGAGAACCAGGACAGGTAATTATGGCATTTCAGGGGACAAACTGATGTTTTAGTTTGTGTCTCATGGCAGGAAAAGATGCATGCCCCAGCTCAAGGTGGTCAGGTAAGGGGAGTTTTCTCAAACTAAACTTTTCTGTTACAGTCAGACCTTCAGTTGATGTCTTAGGCCCACCTCCAGAAGGAGGGCCACCTGTTTTGCTCAGTCTGCCAATTAAAATATTTGTCTGACCCAGAAATACGTCATAGACATGTCCAGAATTATGTTTGGCCAAATGTCCAGTCAGGTTACTACATAAAACTAAACACAGAATGAATTACCATTTCTTAATGCAAGAAATAGGAGATGTGAGTAGTTTCTAGAATCTAAGAACGTCCTGGAACTAGATCCTGACCTAGATGATCCCAAAAGAATGATACTCTGCTGATAGTTTTATTTAAGCCCAGTAAAACCATTTTGGATAGCTCTGACATCCGGAAGTGGAAGATGATATAATACATTAATATTGTTTAAGTTGCTACATTTGTGATCATTTTTTTATTGCACCAATAGGAAGCTAATATGCACCATTAGATATGTGGCTAGACATGTTTCTTTAAACAAGACAAAACTAAGTTAAACTAAATTGTCTTAATCAGCCATTATTTTTTTGGATGTTGAGCTCATTAAAGGATTTTTTGTCATAAAAGAATTTTGGGTGTAGGTAGTATTTTCATTTTATCTAGTGAGACAATCATATGGTTTTGTCCCATATTCCGTAGATAAAGTGTTCTGCATTCATTGAATTTAGTATGGGAAATCATTTTACATTTGTTAAATGACTTTGCTTAGCGATGCTTTATAATTTTTCTTTTTTAGAGCCGGGCGTGGTGGCGCACGCCTCTAATCCCAGCACTCGGGAGGCTGAGGCAGGAGTATCGGTGTGAGTTCAAGACCAGCCTGGGCTACAAAAGTGAGCTCAAGGCCAGCCTGAACTGCATAGCAAGATGTTGTCTCAAAAAGACAAAATAATAATAATAATAATTTTTATTTTTACATATTTGGTACAGGGTCTTACTGTGTAGTTCTGAATCATAGTGATCCTCCTGTTTTCAGTCTCCCCAGTGGTGGAATTGTAGGCCTGTGCCACCACTCCCGGTCTCAGTGGCCTGCTGAATGTACCCCAGGGCAGGCTTCTGCAGCCTGTGGTGCAAGAGATCTGACTCTGCTCCCTGTGCTTGCCTAAGCAGGTGCTTAATCCACTGAGCTATCTCGCTAGCCCTTATCATGTTTCATAAGCTGCTAAACTTTGGTTGCTAATATTTGGGTGAGAATTCTTGTATAAATGTTTCCATGGATGGTTAGTTTTTACCTTTGCTTTGATTTTTTTTTTTTTTCTGTTATCAGGATAGTTTTACATTTGTAGGATGAATCAAGAGGTGTTCCTCTTGTCCTAGTTCTAAAAATAGTTTATAAAGAACTGGAATAAATTCCTTTCTATTTTTATTTTTTATTTAGGACAGGGCCTCCAGGGACTTACTTCATTGATTGGGCTCCCAGTGATTCTCCTCTTTTTCACCTCCCAAGAGCTGGGATTACCTGTGTATGCCACCACACCCAGATCGAACCCCACTGCGCTCTGCCAAAGCAGGCACTTTAGTCCGCTGAGCTATCAGGCCCTTTTTTGTTTTTAAAAGATAATACCAAATGGTAAAATAAGCCGGGCATGGTGGTGCACACCTGTAGTCCCAGCACTCGGGAGGCTGAGGCAGGAGGATTGGTGCGAGTTTAAGACCAGCCTGGGCTACAAAAGTGAGCTCAAGGCCAGCCTGAACTGCATAGCGAGACCCTGTCTCAAAAAAGACAAAAAAAAAAAAAAAAAAAAAAAAAAAAAAAAAAAAAAAAAAAAAAAAAAAAAAAAAAAAAAAAAAAAAAAAAAAAAAAAAAAAAAAAAAAAAAAAGGTAAATACACACACACATGCACACACTGGAAACGATACAGAATTTTACTGAACAAAATAATAATTCAATGGTTGTATTGCATAATGTCATCTCCAAATTATTGTTTAGATTACCATACATAAACATGCAAAATTGGTAAAAGTAGTTTATACGAAATTTAAAAATGAGAAGAAAAATATATAAGCATTAATTACTTGTTTCAGTAGACCAGCTGAAATCAGTAGTACAATTATCTAAGCTATTCTGTATATATACATAACTATCTTTTTCTTTTTCACTTCATTTTTTGTCTGTTTTTCATCCTAGTTTTTTCTTCCCTTTGAACAAATTCTTTCCCTTTATCAGTATCTATTGTGGACTATTGGACTACATATACAGCAACTTTCTCTTAGTTCAATAAGAAGAAAGATTTGTTCTAATGTTGTTTAAAAAGATATGTCTGCATCTTGTACTCTGAACAACTACTATGAAGGCAATAATATGCAATGTATTAATTATTGTAACTGTCCTACTAACCTGTTTTGAAACTGTCTCATTGCTATTCCTTTCTCATTAAAATTAATAAACTTTTTAAGAAAGGAATGTAAAAAATATAATCATTTTGATGAGATGAAAGTAGATAGTGTTTTAAGTCTAAATATAAACTTGTTCTCACATTTTGAATACAAAATAAAAGTATATGTGGACAAACAAAGACAGTATCCAATGCATCTTTTAGATTTTATTTGCTCTTTCAGATTCTTTCACTAGGGAGACAATACAATCTTTGCACATGCAGGTCTGATTTATTTAACTTACCAATATGGTCCCTAGTTGCATCCATTACCTATAAAAGCCCCAAGATTATTTTTTTTTATACTGAGCAATATTCCATTGTGTAAAAATACCATATCTTCTTTATCCATTCTTCATCTGATGGGCATTTGGGTTGTTTCCAGGATTTAGCTATGATGAATTGCACTGCTATAAATATGGGTGCATATATATCACTGTGGTACGATGGTTTCAGTTCATTTGAAAAATACCTACAAGGAGAATAGCTAGCTTGAATGAGACCCCCAATCCTAGCTTCTGAGGAATCTCCATTCTGATTTTCACAATGGCTGTACCAGCCTGCACTCACACTAACAGTGGGTAAGGGTTTTTTTTTTTTCCCCAGTAGCCTCTCCAGCACTTGTTATTTATTGACTTCTTGATGACAGCCATTCTTTCTGGGGTGAGAAGTTATGTCAGCATTGTTTTAATTTTCATCTCTTGAATGACCACTGAGATTGAATAATTTTTCATATATTTATTTACCATTTGTATTTCATTTGTGAACTATGTATTCATCTCAGATGCCTATTTTTGGATTGGGTCTTCTGATTCTGGAGGCCTGATTGTTTTCAATTCTTTATATAATCATAGGAGTCCTTCTTTCTGAGGGGCAGTTGGCTATAAATTTTCCCCAATTTTTGAATTTTTGGATTTTCTTTTTACTCTGTTGGTGAACTCTCTCTCTCTCTCTCTCTCTCTCTCTCTCTCTCTCTCTCTCTCTCTCTCTCTCTCTCTCTCTCGTGTACCAGAGACTGAACTCAGGACCTTGTACTTGTCAGGCAGGCCCTTATTCTACTGAGCTATCTCCCCATCTTTTGTTGTACAGAACTTTTCAAAAAAGATGAGATCCAGTTGTTGATTCTTTGATGTATTTTCCAGGCAGTTTGGTTTTTGTTCTTGAACTCTCTTTCTACTCCTGTCTTTAAGATTACCAAATTTGTCTTCCAAAAGATTTAGTGTTTCAGTTTTAACATTTAAATCTTTAAGTACTTGCCAGAACTCCGCAATATTCCTTACCTTTGCCTATATCATACTTGTAGTTCATGGAGCTCCTTGCATTTCTAGAATATTTTCTACCAAATTTAGGAATCTTTCAACAATTATTTCTTTCATTTTTTGGTCTCATTTTTCTTTGGCTACTCCTCTTAAATATATGCTACTAGAAAGATGTGTCACATTCTTCTGCAAAACTATGTTTATTTCCCTTCGTCAGATTTCCCACTGTTCTTTGAAAGCATAATTTTTTGCATGCTATCAAGTTTACGTATTCATTTCTGTGTGGCCCCAAGACCAAAATCTTTGTCCTGAAAATGTTACATAAACACTCATGAGGGAGATACATGCCTGAACTTTTTATTTTTATACTGTGTCAAAGTCTCGCTCAGTTTCCCAGGATGCCATTAAATTTATGACACTTCTCTGCTTCTTCACTCGCTGGGGTCACACACATGAGCCATGACACCTGGTTGAAGGGTATTGTCTCCTCAAGTTCAAACCTATTATTAGTTCCATGTAGTCAATGTTTCATCTTTCCAATTGTAACTTCCAATTATTTACTTTCAATTTAGTTGACTTTTTAAAAGGTAATTCCCATTTCTTTATTGATATTATCTACTACGTGAAGCTTATCATAACGCTTATTTATTTATTTATTTATTTTGTCTTTTTGAGGCAGGGTCTCGCTGTGCAGTTCTGGCTGCCCTTGAGCTCACTTTTGTAGCCCAGGCTGGTCTCGAACTCTCACCGATCCTCCTGCCTCTTAACACTTATTTAAATATGATTTATTCAGTTTTTTTTAATTACTATCATGGGACTGGGGAGATAGCTCCACGGCACAAGTGGCTGCCTGGCAAGTGAAAAGTCATGAGTTTGAACCCTGGTCCTGCCCTCCCCCCAAAAGATTAATATCGCTGTTTTGAAATATTTGTTATCAGATGTCTTGGCCCTTCTATGGCAATTTCATTTATTTATTTATTTATTTATTTATTTATTTATTTATTTATTTATTTATTTATTTTCCTATGGCAATTTGTGTAGCACACGCATTTGTTTTTCTTTGTATGGATTTCACATTCTTGTTTATTTGAATTCCTTACAGGTTTTGGTTGTTAAAAGGAAAATTTTAGATGTTGTATAGTTACAACTCTGTCCTTTTTTTTGAGCCAGGATGTCAGTGTATAGCCCAAGACAGCTTGTATCTGGATTACCCTCACTCGATCTCCCAGGTGCAGGAAATGCAGACATGCAACACAATACCCACCTGCTATAACAACCCTTGATACCAATTCCTCAACAACCCTTGTTGGTGTTTATTTATTTATTTTTTAATGTTGTCTTATTTGTTCAGTGATTGGATGGAATATTGCAATAAAGTCTATT
Source organism: Myocastor coypus (assembly GCA_004027025.1). Lineage (NCBI taxonomy): Eukaryota > Metazoa > Chordata > Mammalia > Rodentia > Myocastoridae > Myocastor > Myocastor coypus. Next base: position 9,580 of record PVJA010022311.1, read on the forward strand.
TGCCTTATGAGTGACACTTTGAATGTTTGCTCAGATAGGCAGTTTATGATCACCCTAAGGCAGTAAAGTTTTCAGCAGTCTTTGACTCCTCCCTCCTGGTGTTTTTGTTGTTTGTTTCTCCTGGTATTCCAACAAACTCTCCACTTCCAGTAACTGCAGGCTAGAAGCTCTGCCATTTTCAGTAATACTTGGGTATAATCTCTCCACTTGCTTGTCTAGATTCAGCTTCTGGTAGCTTCAAATACCTTCACGACATGGAGGCCAATCTCGTTTGTTGTTGTTGTTGTTTGCTTGTTTTGCTTTATTTATTTTTTGACAGTTTCAAGACACATTAGTAGGACAGCACAATAGTTGATACAATACATATTGTTGTCTTCATAGTAGTTGTTCAGAGTACAAGATGCAGACGTAACTTTTCTGAACACTGTTGGTACAAATATTTCTTCTCATTAAACTAAGAGAAAGAAGTATACGTAGAGAAATATTCCATAATAGTAGTGCGCTACTGGCAGAACTGGCAATGTCAGAAGCTGGTGGTTTGAGCCTTTAACAGCTCAGCATACTAATCTGGCTTTACTTCTCATGCCTTGTGGTTAAAGTTTTCTGCAGGATGGTTAAGTCCAAGTTAAAGAAAGGCCTATGTAACATACATGTAATTTTCATATCTGACACGATCAGTCAAGTCCCCTCAGGATTTGCCTTGAAACCATGTACAGCATTTTGTAGAACTTTTGTCAGTGTCAGCTGTATGGATGGGTCATGACCATTGCCTGATCAATTTGTTCTCTGTGAAAGCCCAAGAGAATGTTTTCTCTCTTGGTGACTCTCCTTTGGCCCACTATACATCATCAATCCCTTTCCTCTGTGGTGCAGCCATCTCCTTGAACAGGAAATTTGGGACACCACTGAGTTATAGGATGTTACAGTACAGGTTCTCTCATATCCTGAGTCCTCACTGATCTTGAAGGGCTAGAGCCAAAACATTGGCTATCATTTGAACCTTTTAGGTGATTTCATCTCAGAGTTCTTCCAGAAAAATATATCCCAATGAATTAATATTTTTCTTATCAAAAAAAGAGGGTAGATTTCCACAAAATTTGTGTGTGCTAGTTTCTTCAATCCGTGTAATGTAGCAGTAGGGTATTATCTTTGTCCAGGTAGGGAACCATGAGATCTGGTTACCAGGTCAAGTGACAAGATCTGCCAGCAAGGTCTGGCTTATGGCCCTTCAAGCTTGCAAGTGATGTCTTCTTTTAGTTCTGAGTCTCAGCTCTAGGGATAGCATTTGATCCTTTTGTCTATAGTTTTTATATTCTTTTAATCTCTTTTTTCATATTTCCCAATTCTTTTTACTCCAATACTGTGTAATTCATAACTTTTTTATATTTAATGTTTCCTTCTGTATTGGAGGAGCTAGATGCTGGCCAAAGACTATGTTGTGAAAGTCTCCCAAGTTAGGACCTAGGACCAAAAGGTAGAATCTTTCTCTGCCATAATATCTCTCCAGTCCTCTTCACTTACAACTGTTTTGTTTTTTTTGTTTTTTGTTTTTTTTTTTTTGTCTTTTTGAAACAGGGTTTCTTTGTGCAGTTCAGGCTGGCCTTGAGCTCACTTTTGTAGCCCAGGCTGGTCTCGAACTCACACCAATCCTCCTGGCTCAGCCTCCCAAGTGCTGGCATTCACTTACAACTCTTTAGTTCCAACAGATGAAGGAAATTATAGACTTCCAATTTCAATTTCACAGAGTGGGAAATAATTGTATTTTTGAAAATTAGAAATATTAATGTGGTAAGTGACCCAATCTTTATTGGCCATCCATAACCGAAATGTTGAAGAGTGCTGATACACTGATGTATGAACAGTATGTAAGACAGAGATAATGAACTTGTATACACATCATGAGAGAATCTCATAAACAGCATTGAATGAAAGAATCGAGGCAGAAAGAATGCTCTCTGCATCCTTCCATTATGTAAAGTTAAAACACCAGCAAAATGAGTCTTGGCTGTTAGATGCAGTAAACACATGCCCTAACCATTGGTGAATGGTGGATGGGTGACAGATGTGGTACTTGTGACGTAGAGAAAAGGATATCAGACATGTGCTCGGCCACGATTTGGGGGCAGGTTTCTTGAGTTTGTTTGTGTTGTGAAAATTCCTCAAGCTGAACCCTTACAGTTTATGCGGTACCTTTACATAAGTATATGTGTACACAGATGTACTAACTGTAAATAGATAAAAATCTACCTAGAATGACAAATGATTTGCACAATCGTATTTTGGTACCAAGGTAAGTGATGGCTGGTGCAACAGGGCACAGCCTACTGACTAAGGAGACTTGTTCACCAGGGGTAATAAGTGTCAAATCTTGAGCCTGACACGAGGTCAAGCTGAGCCCTGCACCTGCTACCAATCTTCTGACATGAGAACATCCCAAATTTTGCACCTGATGCCAGTCTTCTAGCATGAGCTCAAGTGGGGCCAGCTGGATACAGGGTCTCACTACGCAGCTCTAACTCATAGTCATCCTCTTGTTTTCCGCCTTCCCCAGTGCTAGGATTACAGGTGTGCACCACCATGCCCAGTCCCAGGGGCCAGCTCAGCGGGCATGGGGGTGGGGTCAGGGCTCTGTGATCCCTGTGCTTGCCCAAGCAGGCACTTAGTTCACTGAGCTATCTCACCGGTTCTTCTTGTTTGTCCTTCAAAGCACCCTTTTCTCCTTGAGCACTACGTTTGGGGTTTCCTTCCCCTTTCATTTTCTTCTTTCTGCCCTAAATAAATGTTAGGCTTTCACATTCACCAATTGCTCTGATCCATTCAATGAACAAGACAAGAAGAGCCTGGAAAGTTCTGCTGGTCCCTACAACACTCCAAAATAGCACCGTTATTCACATTTGCCCACACATGCAAGTATCTTAAATGTCCATTGCTGGATGAATGGGTAAGGCAAATATGGTTAGGTGCCTGTGCCTAGTGGTAGAGTAATGTCTAGCATGGAGAAAGCACTCCATCCTCCCTGCCAGGATTTCCTTCTCCTGTCCCCCTTATGGATGCAGAGGTCGGGGATGTAGTCACTGGAGTACAACATTTGGGTTTCAAAAGGTAGTTAACTAAGGGTTTGTGGATGGAATGTACTTGGGCCACTAATCACATTCTAATGTAAGGTGAGGGTCTTGCCTTCTGTTTTAGAGTTAAAGGGTTACAATATGGGCACCCAGTCACCCATGTGAGACTTCTTCCTCAGAGCCTCAGGAGATGGAATGCCATGTGAGACCAAGCCCTGCTGATCTTTCTGAAGATCAAATTATCCCTGTATGACATCCAAAATTACCCCTGGTGAGAAAAATGGGTTTTCCTGGCCCCCGCAAGGCTTAGGGAGCTGAGTTCTCCAGCTATCAGTGGCCAGCTTACATCTAAGAGGTCGGGTCAGGCCACTGTGTCAGGCATGGCAGAGAAAGTGTGGGTGGAGACAGAGTTCATATAACCAGCTATGTCTTGTTCACACAAGAGCCCAGGCCGGCTCTCAGGAGTCCTTAGCCTCACACGATGCTTGTCCTGTTCCTGCTGCTGCCAGTAAGCCTTCTGATTTTTCACCTAGGACTCTGTATCTGGGTCATCTTTAAGCATTTCCTCACCGCAGATGTCCCCTCTGCTTTGGAACATCCTGTGAAGATGAGACTGCTGCACTGTCTGTTCCTGTATGCGGTCACTTTGGTGAGTTTACTCTCAGGCACGAGATCGCTAGTTGGGGGCGCTGCCTCTGTGTCTTTCTCTTCCATCTTTAATTTCCTTTCTCTTTTCGCATTCCGCCAAGACAGAGTTTTCCACGCGCGTTTGTATCTGCTCTTTCGTTTCTCTCTCTCCTTTCGTCTTCATTTCCTTCACTCTCTCTCCCTCCCTTTCTTTATTCTTTCCTTTATTTCTTCCTTTTATTTTTCATGATTTTTTTCTCCTCTTCTTCCCTTTTTCCCTTTCTCTTTCATTCATTTTTCCTCCTCTCCTCCATTTTTTCTTTTGTTCTTTCTTCTGTTCTTCCTTTCTTTATTCTTATTTTTGTACTTTCCCTCCCTTCTCATTTCTCCTTATTTCTTGCTTTCTATGCTTCTTTCTCTCTTGTCTCTTAATCCCTTCTTCCCTTCCTCACCTCCTTCTTTCATTTTCTTTCTTTCTTTTCATTATTTCCATTCCTCTCCTTTCTCTTCTTCATTTCCCTCCTTCTTTCTTTTCTTCCTTTCTTATAGCCTTAATGCGCTCTTTCTTTCTTTCTTTCTTTCTCTCTCTCTCTCTTTCTTTCCTTCTTTCTTGTGTTTTGCTCCCCCTCCGTCCTTTCTCCCTCCATTCCCTCCTTCCTTACCCCCTACTGTGTCTATCTCCCTCTAACTTCCTCTTTTGCTTCTGTAAACTTCAAACATTCACACAGTATCTACCTGAAAGCTCTTTTCTGAGAACTAAATTACAGTTTCAGACTTATTTCCTGCATGGGCTTGATGGGGCCTGACAGGTTCTTTGAAGAACCATCTTTCTCCCTCCATGCAATTACCTGCTCCCAGGTGTTTGCCTTTCGTTCGCTACTGTCCTCAATATGTAAGTGTCTTGAAGTCAGGGACTGGGATATCCAGTTCTACTTACTGGGACCAAGCACAGGGCCAGACACCTCATTGGTACTGTCTCATGATGAAATCATAAATTAGTTCAGGTAGGTCATCAGGATGGCTCTACCAACCAGGTCCTCAGGAAAGTTTTTATGTGGGATGGTGGCAATAGGTCAACACCTGTGACAATCCCAGGAGATTTTTGTAAGAGACAGGCAACATCAATGTATAGGGATGTCCCAACCTGGGAGACTTAGAAGTGGCCAAGCAGCTCACTTTTGAGGGCAACGGTGAAAGAGGTCAGAGCCAGGAAGCACTGGCTACACTCCGCCACATTGTGCATGTCTACTCACTTTGCCTCTCACTAGCTGTGTGATCAAGGCCTGTTTGCAAACTCCCTTGCTTCCAGTTTCATCTGGGAAATGGGGACAATGGTGTATGTCTCATCAGCTTAGTAAAAACATTAGATGACATGTGATCGGGATGCATGGGTTTAGGATTATTTTGTGGAAAAGAAAAGAATACTGCCCATGGACAACTGGGAGACATTTTCGCCATAGACACGGGCCATTTCAAATTGGAGCTCTACCACCCACCAACTTAGAAGCCTTGGAAATTGGTGTCTCTGAGCTTCAGTGTCCCTCCTGTGCTGAGTCCTGAACACTTGTGAGCAGCTGCCAGCTGCTGTGGACACTGGCTGCCACATTTGTGAGCTGCTTTTCGAAGAGAAACCCTGAAGCCTGGCAAAGCCCCAATCACCAGGTTCGTTGAATATCCAGGGCCCTTGCTTTTGGTTCTGTGGTTCTCCGGACTACCCTGTCATTTCTCGTGACAAAAATAAATCCACAATATGAAGTCTATGGGAGAGATGTTCCAAAAATAACTGTACACTTTATCCACGAAATATCTTATCTTGTATCTGTACTTCACAAAATACTCAGACACTGGCTTATTCATAATTACAATGAGCATATTTATAAACACACCTGACAAAGACATGGGGTGATTGAAAACAGTACAGTAAGTAACACACTGCTACTCCCCCCCTCCCCCACCACACACACACAGAGGAAAATGCTCCCCTTTACTTTGGATTTCTTAATGTCATCGTTTTTTGCGACTTTTGTAAGCACACTGAGAAGTCTTTTTCATACAACAGGTGTGACCAGTAGTGCAATTAATGTTGCTGCAGTCCCAGCCAATGGGTAGGCAGCCCCCTGAACTCTTACGAGTGTCCTCAGTCATCTGACTCATTGGATGGCACTCTGGGTCTTCTGGCTCTTCCCTAAAAAAAAAAAAAAAAAAAAGACCAGGACAGTTAAACCTTTTGAATCAATACCATATTCCAAAGCAGACACAATACCAAAACTACTGATGCCACTCATAAAAGAATACTTCCAGAACTGTTTCAGAAAGAGGTAAGCATGACATGATAAATGTAAAGTAAGTGTAAGTATTTTGAAGAGAATTAAAGTCATCGTGTCTTTACTCCGATAAAATTTTTAATATTCACACACACACACACGCTCATGCACACTGTGGTTTTTTTTGTGTGTACATTTGCTAGTAAAGGCCTCACTACGTAGATTGGACTCACAGAGATCCACTAGTGTTCAGCCCTCACAAAGAAGTGGGATTACAGGCGTGAGCCACCACGCTCATCTCAATAACTGTCTCAGCGCACCCTGGACACTGTCAAGGCTCACACTGGCATGCAGGGGCTGCATCTGTCTAAGCAGGCTCTTTAACCCACTGAGCTATTTGGCTAGCCCTTCACACACTGTATTTTTAATCACACGTCTTATGCAGTCCTTTGCTATCACGGCCCTCCCTTCTCAGCTCACAACCAAAGTCCCCAAAGGTCACATTACTCTTTCCTGCTGAACACAAGCACAGTTTCAGGATCCTCCCTGTCAGAATTCTGCGTGGGCAGAAATGATTGCTGAAACAGATGACCAATAAGCTTTGCTATTTCTGGCTGGGTAGAGTCCAGCAGGGAATCAGAGAGCAAGATTATCGGTCAAATGCCTTGTGTACTTGACTTTCTTTAGTGTATTTTTCCCACTGCGACACAGACATTCAGCTGCCACTTTGGCAAACTGATGCCCATGTAAGGTTCTAACAATGCCACAGAGAAGGCAATTTCTAAACAAGAGGATTTGTTTGGCTCAGAGTTCTGGAAGTGGGGAGGCCAAGAAGCAGGGCACTAGCAATAGATGTGGCATGCCACCTTCATCTCTTGGCAGAAAGGCAAGCATACATAGGTTTGCAACTGGGTGGAACTCATTATTTTGGCAAGTGCCACCCCAGGGATACCTCACCTACTCGCCCCATATGGAACCGAATTCATTCAGGCAATCACTTCGGTGAAGCCTTGCCTCTTAACACTATTGCAATAGGAATGAAATTTTCACATGCGCCAAGGAGGAGACAAACATAGGAGCCCAGTTTCCTACATGAGCGAAGCACAGAGCACACAGAAGTGCCAGGAGGGGACTGTCCATTCAGGAAGCAAAAGAGAAGCGTGAGAAGCCTTAGCAGTTGTGATTTAAATCTGACCCGCCTTCTAAGTGTTAATCTCCCCTCTCTCATCTTCCTCTTCTCTCCAACAGGGGAATGTACTAGAAAAGATGAGAATTTGCTCTCTGCCTGGACTTATTCAGTTGTTACAAGACAAAGTATTCACAAAGACTAAGGACCCTAGAGTGGTGGTGACCGACCTGCACTTCGGGACGATCCCTGTGAGGCTGTTCCAGCCCAGGACAGCATCCTGCAGTTCCCGGCCAGGCTTTGTCTTCTATCACGGAGGAGGCGGGATATTGGGTAGCCTGGGTAAGAAGCTTCCCTATCGTCCCAGAGAGAAAAAAGGGTCATTGGATAGACAAAGATTTTGTCAACATCCCAGGAGAAGTTTATGGAGTGAGTCAAGGAATCGGCAGTGAGCGCTGCAGGAGGAGCGCACAGAGACAGGGTTAGGGGCTCACTTCAGTTGGCGGGATATCGTACGATAGTTTGGGCTCTTGACTGCACAGTGGCTGTTCACTCCCTCTCTCCCATTCACACTCACGGGCACAAGCCTGTCCTGTTTTTATCACAGTGACTCCGGACCCACACCTTGTTCTCAGCCATGCAGATCCATGCCCATTTTCTTTCACCACCTTCTTCACTTCCCGAGGCGCTCCGCTCCTTGTGTCTGTCTGTCTGTGCTTGCAGCTCTTAGTCTGGAAAGCTGTCTGCAGTGCTGGGCGTGTATCTAAGTGATAGGAAGCCTATCTAACAAAAATGAGGTTCTGGGTTCCATCCCCTAGGGTACCCCCCAAACAATCCCCATCACAACCTGCAATGGATCATACCCAGCAACGTATTCTGATACTCTGACTGTCCTGGACCACGGTCTCCATTGTTGTCTCCACCCTTGTTAAATATCTCTGTGGTCCTTGTAAGAGTCAGAGGCATTCTTGGTCTTTCTTTGTTAGCTTTTCTTGTCTGTTTGCCCCAACATAGAATATGGACTTCAAAGAGTGCAGGGCAAATTGCTACCATCTCTTGTCAGTGAGCTCTCAGCACTTAGTTACAGTGTTTGTTGTCTGAAGATTTGAATGGCTGAGGTGAACGGATAGGTGAATCGTTGCACAAATGGATGCAATTGTACAAGTGCACAATTGTACCAATCAATGGGTTTGTGCTCACAAACACGCATGAGTACATGGAAACATTTTGGAATTTAAATATGAACACATCCCATCCAAGGGTCCTGTCCTTAGGAGCACTCTTCCTTCTCAGAAGCCCCTAAGGCCCCACTTTAGGAGTCCTGTTGTGTTGCAGGAGAATGTCACTTCCAAAAGGTAATGACAGGGATGAGTTGTCAAATATTTACTAAGGACCCACTTACATCCTCTGTTACATCTTTTTCAGGCATAGTAGACATAGATGAAAGCAAGAGAGGCCCAAGCACTGTGGTAAATTCACATAAGTGGGTAGTTTCCCGTGCTTGTATCCCAGAGTGCTAGAATAGAGAGTGACCTAGAAGCACTGCAAATGAACCCCCGTAATCAGACTAAATGTCTTCAGAAAGGTGGCATTTGAGCCCAGGCGAGGTATGAAGAGGAGTTGTCACTACAGAGGGGATCAAGGAGATCATTCAGAGCCAGGTGGGGAGATGGTGTAGCTCAAGGAGGCAGGGGACTCGGGCTCCAGGATGAGGAGCACCAAAGCCTTCAGTGGCCAGGACAGTTACTACACATTAAGGCAATATTTAAAGAGACAACAATCGTACAAAACTCAAAGCAGAATAAAATATGCACAATTCTCTGATGAGGAAATACAAATGAAAAATAAATACGTGGAAAAATGTTCAACATCAGTGGCCACTGAAGAAACACAAATTAAAAAACACTGAGGTTCCATCTCTTCCCAGAAAGAGTGGCTTCCATCAAGAAGCTGACCAATGACAAATGCTGGAAGGTTTGTTGGGAAAAGGAACACTTCTCCACTGCTGGTGGCAGTGCAGACTGGTACTACTACTGTGGAAATCAGTGTGGAGCTTCCTCAGAAAACTGGGATTAGAGATCCCAACATAGCTATTCCCAGTGGATGTTTTCCCAGGAGAATTGAAAGCATCACACCGCAGCAATATATGTACACCAATGTTTACAGCAACTCAATTCGTCATAGTTAAATCTTGGAAACAAACCAAACGCCCATCAACTGAGGAATGCATAACAAAGATGTGGTATATTTTATAAAATCAGGTCCTATTCAGGTACAAAAATAGGATGAGCTTGAGGTTTTTATAGCTAGATGAATACAACTAAAATGATATTCATAAGTGAAATAAATTGGACTCACACATGTAAACATCATATTGCCTCCCTAGTATAAGAAACTGAAGGAGCAGATAAGATTCAAAAGGCACAATAAATATTGGGAAGGGGAAAGCAGCTGCTCAAAAGGGAAGGACAACTAGGTGGGGGAAATGAGAAAAGAAGGGAAAATTAAAAATATATATACATAGAGAGAGAGACAAAGGGAGAGACAGAGAGAGACACAGAGAGAGATAAGATAGTCAAGATAACTGTACTACTAATTGTACTGAGTTCATTGACAGGAACAGTTAGTGCTTATATTGTTTGATCAATTCTGCACACCTATATCTTGTAATCTGAGCAACTATTTTGAACATTACAATACTCAATGTAACTTTTTAATTTCCCATCATTTTATTTTGAAATTATGTACTGTTTTTATTGTTATTTTTCCTCTTTAAAATAAAAGGAAAAAAGAAAGAAGGGAAAAGATATATGTATGTATGTATGTATGTATGTATGTATGTATGCATGTATGCATGATGCAGGATAGCTTGGATAATTATACTGTTGACTTCTGGTCTTCTGAAGAGAGCAGTTAATGCTTAAAATATTTTTTTCTTTTAAATTTCTTATAACTTTGCTGTTGTTGATTTTTTTAATCCAGTATTACAGGTTTATATTTGGTAACGTAAGCAACTAATTTGAAGATGATATCCTGCAATACAAGACCCGCGTTGAATTGCTGTTCCTTTGTTCAGTGAAATTTCGTATCATTTCTAATTTTTTTTTTTTACTATTTTGTATTCTTTAAAAAATAAAAAAAGAGAATTGCAAATCAGGATAAGCTAGAGCAGAGTGACTCGCCTATGTGACAAGTAGGAGCTTGCTTAAAACTTTATTATAGCATGAGCCAGCTTTCGTCTTGATTTTCTAAACTACTGCACCATAACATCTATCTGAAAGCCTGAACGGCTGGTGCTCTGGAGTTTGCATCAACAGTGGTGGATGCCCCACTTGCCGAACTCTGACCCATCCCTGCTCAGTCTAAGTAGGATTGGGCAAGGGCAGAGCTGTGGAACAGGACCAGCTTAGTCCCTGGAGGAAGAAAGGATATAAGGCTTGCAGAGCAGGCAATATGGGTGGACAGCTTAGCAGGACCCAGGCCATGGCCTGACCAGGTCTTTTAGCCTTGGCTGTATTTTTAAATTCCTCTGAGAGCTTTAGGGTCCTACCTACCCCAACCCTCCCCCAGGTTGATAGAATCCCTCTCTAGAGGTGTCCCAGGCCCCAGGTGATTGAATGTGCAGCAAGGTAAGGATGTTCCGATGCAGACCTCTCTCCTGGGTGGTGACACACGAGTCAGCTGACACCCTCAGTTCATCTGCCTCTATTTCTCTTCCATCATCACCCTACCACTCAGCCCCGATGATGGAGCTCCCTCTTCATAAGTTCTCCTGAACATGGGAAGGATCTGGTGTGATTTAGAAGATCCTGCTGCCTTAGACACTTGCCAGAGCCATTGTTTCCAGGGGCTGGGATGTGGCTATCTGGCAGAGGACATGGGAAGATCCTGTGGAGCCTCTCTGTGAAAGTAGCAGGAACCAGGCAGCCTGAGTGGGAGGAGCATTTGGCAGGTCTTGGCTCACTACTGGCCCTGCTGTACAGCCCACTGATATCAAGGGATCTGCCTTCTGGAGTATGATTTGTCATATCCTGTTAATATTGTGTATCCAATACAATCATCATTCATATCCTAACCAATACAAATATATCACCTTATTAATATTTCCAGGCAGGTGTGCCCAACTTGATTTATCTTGGCTTTGTTCATTTCAGATCCTTAAAACTCCCTGGTCCTCAATTTCTCCCAGTGTAATGTTAATTAATCAATAAATGTGATCTTCATGGTCTACTTCCTCCTCAAGTAATGGAACTGAAGCAGATGTCTGGCTGCTCGCTAGCACAGCCAATCAGAGCCAATTTGGAGATCAGAGTAGAAGGACATCTGGGCCCTCCTTGTCGGTGACCCCAGATCTGGCCTTGTCTTGCAGATTGTTACCACAATGTGTGCGTTTTCCTAGCTCGGGAAATGGATGCGGTGCTGTTGTCTGTCGGGTGAGTTTCTGAGATAGTTCTCAGCCCTTCCATGGTAAGAGAGTAAGAAGAAGGTGGTGGTGGTACATGTATGTGTGTGTGTGCGGGGGTTCCTGGATGATCATAGCACAGCAAGGAGTACCTAGCCAAGAGGCACTCATGTGCATGAGGCCATGATACCAGTGCAGCTTCATTCAAAGCAGCCTAGAAAGAAGCCTAGAAAGAGGAGTGGCAAAAACAAAAACAAAAACAAACAAACAAAAAAATACCTCACTATATGGCCCTCACGCTGTTGGGGAATGTTTTATGACCAATTCCTAACAGTACGGAAAGGTTTACAATGATGTAGCTGAATCTTAGCAGTGCAATGTCAAGTGAAATAACTTTAAACATTGCATAACCCTATTATTTTTCAAACTCTAAAATAATTAAAATTAAAGTAGCACCTTTTATAAGTCTATAGATTTCAAACAACCATGCTGCATTGGGGAAGAGGAAGGATGATGTATCCAGTCATTTATGTAACCCTTCTTCCTTATTTGGTCAACATCTATTGGGAAAAAATGGTACAGTGGACAGGGTTGGCTGAAGGTCATGGTCAAGGTCCTGGCCGTGGTTGGGGTGATGGTTGTGCAGACTCTTATTGTGTCATTAAGTAGTTACCTACCTACCTACCAAGAGCCAACTGCCAAGCACATAGTGACCAAGTAGAGAACGCCTTAAAATAAACTTGGGTCCTTTGGAAACAAGATTGTCTTCACGTTGATGGAAGGGGAGTGATGGCAATTCCCTAGGATTCTAGTTCTTGTTCCTGGAGACCTCTGCAAGTAAGGCAGAAAAAGCTTAGGAAGACAGGTGAGAGAAGCCAAAAGGAGCTGTGCAAGAACCCAAATGGCCAGTGGCCCCCTACTATCCTTGGTGGCTTCCAGTCCAAGTAGAGAATGCAGCTGTGGAGCTCCGGAGGGCCATTTAGAACCACTGACTCTGGAAACACTGAAGAGGGGGCACAGTGGCTCGCAATGCTGGCTACCATTGTGCTTGAACTGCTGACATTAGAGCCTATGTTTCCAAAGACCTTGAGCCTAATTAATTTCCCTTGAATAAGTAGCACAGAAAGGTATGAGTGAGTGGCAACTTTGATGTTTGATGTAGCGTGCTCAGTGTATCTTTAATATGTGTGGAGACTTAGCCTGTGGGCCATTCCATTTCCAGTGGAATGATTGGTGGAATGATCAGAAAGAGGAAGGACTTGGCATTGTAAGAGACATGCAGTGGGTGATGTCTCAGGGACACTAAAAGGGGAAGAATTTCTCTCTTCTCCTTTCCTTTCTCTGGCTGAAAGCTACTTTACCCGGACTTTTGTCTTAGCTTTCCTATGCCACCAATGACAAGCAGTGGGGGGTGATATCTGATGCTTGTATCTTTTGACCAAGGAATGGTAAACACTGGACTGGCACAAACATTGTAAACATATGCACTTCTGCATAGGTAAAGTTTTCTGGGGCAGGGATTTTAAGTCAGACTGGGGCTTTGACTGGAGTGCGTGAGCAATTTTTCAGACAGACTGACCCAAGGAGCCCTCTGGCAACCTGAAGTAGGAGGATCACAAGTTGAAGGGTAAGTTAGTGACACGGTGAGATACAGTCCCAAAAGTAAAAATTGAAAATTTCTGGAGAGTTAATTCAGTGTGAAAGTGTGGGACCAAATCTGTTTTCAGCTCAGTGGTACAGCACTTATCTAATATATACAAGGTTCTCAGTTTGATCCTTAGCACTGAAAAAAAAAAAATCTGGTTTCAGCACAACCTTGGACTTACTTGGACTACTGGATAGTTACAGGGATCATTTCGTGGGGGCTGTGGAATGTCTGTGTATCTGGCATTATCGTCCAGTGCAAAACATCAAGGCCTTCTACAAGGGAACAAAGAAATTGTTTTTCTCAGGAACTGCTGAGTTACTCTTAGAGCTGGCATCATCATGCATACAAGAGTTCAATCTACTGAAAAAACACGAGGGTGGGGTAGTAGAGACATATACCAGGATCAGTGGTAGGTAGAGCCAACTGATCCTGTGCCGTTGTCTTGGACAAAGCTATCAATATGGAAAACTTGGTAGAATCTGACTCAGGGATAGGTGAAAGCACCAAAGGCAACAGACACAACAGGAAGATAGATTCCAAGCTGGTTATCCCAGTTGGGTCACCCACAAGAGGTCTGTAGCCTGCAGGAAAGAGTGTTCTCAACAAAAGCAGCCCTCAGGCCCCCTGGAACGTAAGTGGGGGATCTGTTGTCCTAACCCAGATGGCAGAGATGCTATTTAAGTAAGCCTAGGGAGAAGCTAATAATGGAGTATTCAGATGTTTGAACTCCAAAAACTAGTGGTTTTGAATGGACAGAGAAGAAATGAAGTTAGGGAGTTGATTTAGGTTTGCTCATGGTGACAATTTCTTAATTTATTGAGACATCATGTGTTAGTGACTCAGCGGGTCTCAGGAGCAGGCTCAGTGACAAATTTCATGCTAAGAAGGCTACTATTATTTGCTTGTTATCATTCTGATCTTCTGTTACACCATGGTCCCACTAACTGACTCAAGATACCCAGTAGGCCCACTTGCCATTTTTCTGTCCTCACTGCTTATGCCTCTTCCACAGTCAATAGTTTTCAACTTGTGTGATCTTGCATGGGATTTGTGTACTCATGGGAAACATAAGCTTGGAAGTTAGAATCTTGGGAGCCAGGGTTTAGGGAATTTGTTCGTATCAGCGTAGGAAAACAATACAGATATTAGCAGTGACATCTTAGAGTCATTCTGAAAACCTAACTGAAGAAGGTCTGCCAAGGGCTGTAGATGCCACAACTATGGCCTGCCGTGACATCCGTCAGCAGCGTTCTTTGTTTCCTTTTCCCTCCTTAGATACCGAATGCTTCCTGACTACCATTATCCAGTCATTACCAGGGACTGTCTGAATGCCACCATCCACTTCTTGAAGAGACTGAAAACCTACGGCGTGGACCCTTCCCGTGTTGTGGTGTGTGGGGACAGCATTGGAGCAGGGGTTGCGGCCCAGATCACCCAGGCTTTGGTGGGCCAAAGAGATCTTCCCAAGATCCGGGCTCAAATCCTGATTTATCCAATTGTCCAGGCCATCAATTTCCAGTTGCCATCCATTCAGCAGAACAAAAACGTGCCATTCCTCACCCTGGAATTCTTGATGCTGTGTGTTTGTAAATATATGGATATTGACTACTCCTGGCAAGATGTCATGCTCAAAGGTGCTTTTATACCTGAGGAGATCTGGAAGAAGTACAGGAAATGGCTCAGCCCTGACAATATCCCCAAGAAATTTAAGAACAAATACCAGGAAACCCAGTTTCCTGGGCCTTTTAATGAGACTGCCTATCTGGAAACTGCACATCTGTTAGATGTCAAAAATGTTCCCATCCTAGCAGATGATGAGACCATTGCTCAACTTCCTGACCTCTTCCTAGTGAGCTGTGGTCAGGACATCCTCCGTGATGATGGCTTGCTCTATAAGAAGCGCTTGGAAGACCAAGGGGTCCCCGTGAGCTGGTATCATGTGGACGATGGCTTCCATGGATGCATAATTTTATTTGATAAGAAGCCTTTCGCTTTCTCATGCTCCCAGAATATTTTAAATGCTGTAGTCAGTTACATAAAGCACATGTGACAGCAACACTGGGGCAATAAAGCATGTGAGACTAGGGCGCCCCTGCTACATCCGAGGATTCTGCTCAGATTTGATTGGCAGAAATCCATCCTGGCCCAGTTAGGGAGGAAAAGATGGAGTGAAGAACTCTCTGGATTTCAGAGAAAATACAAATAAAATCTCTGTTTTCCTTCCAGTACTATTACTGTCCAGTCTTGCATTTAGCAGGTTCTTGAATGTTGAGAAATAAATATGAAAGGATGAGTTTAAAAAAAGAAACCTTTAAATTTTTCCTAAAGCTTTAACTCATAGATCTCTGAAGAATAAGGAGCAACAACTTGTTCCACTGTCCATGGTGAATGCATCATCATGAGGATGAATCATTCCTGGGACCGGGTGCCTACTGGATGAAGGGTTACTCCATTGCGCCTAGTTCACGGTCACTAGTAAAATCCCAGGTCTGAGTGGCTCCAGCTTCCCTGGACATATTCTTGCTACTCACTTTTCCCTTAATCCAAATAGCCAGGGAGTGAAACACAAAGCAGAGGTGAAAGGAGGCATATCAAAAAAAAAAAAAAAAAAAAAAAGGATGAGCTCTGGAGAACCAGGAGCTTTATCTGGACTCAGATTTTTGATGGGAATTCGTAAGGAAGACACCTAGTTGGAAAGAGCTTTTTGTTAGAGGTTAGGGTGTGTTGGGAAGCTCTGGGTGCCATCTAGGGCACAGAAAGTGCATTCTGCGCATGTCTCCCCTTCATTTGGAGACTCAGGTCATCAGTGTCCTGACAGAACTCAGCGCTTTTGCCTTTATGGGTCAATCACATCGTCCTATGACATCACCCTCTCCAAATGGCACTCCCATTCTTAAAGAGAGACAGCTGGACCCTCGTAGCTATGAGATTCCTTACATTACGTAATGATTATGTAATGCAACCACCCATGCTGCTCTGCAGTTGCCACATTCTCTCTGTAGCGAGCCAACTGTGTCTCCCTCACACCCAGGGATCACACTGGGTATACACAGCATGGGTGAGAGACCACAGGACCACCACAGGATCTGCTCGACACAGAAGGGCACAAAAGAAGGCGGTAGGAAGAACAGTAAATCTGACTTGTTGGCCCAGAACTCACAGGCTGCTCCACAGTTCTGGGTGGGTTCTACCTTCTGGAGCTGGTGACCTTCCTCAGCTCCTCTTTTCTTCTTCTACGTCACTATTTATTCTCAGAGGGTCTTCAGTGAAGTGATGGGGGCTGGTGAGATGGCTCAGCAGTTTAAGGCGCCTGCTTAGCGAGGTTAGGCAACCTCAGGGACTGAGGTTAGATTCCTAGCGCCATGTGCTGCGCCAGCCTTGCCCCTAGGGCAGGCTGAGCTGGCTGGCATATATATATATATATATATATATATATATATATATATATATATATGTATGAAAGAAAGAAAGAAAGAAAAGCAACGTCTGCCAGTCATTGAGTTCAGTGGTGTGAGGTCCAGCAACCTACCTTGTACCTCAGAAGAGATATTTGAATATTTTCCATACCAAAGATTCCTCAGGAAATGTCTGAGGTCTTGGGCTTTTCAATTTTTGTATGGAATTTATCTCCAGCTTTTAGTTTGCATCAGTCCAGCGAGACATCTCTCCCAGTTGGCCTTCTGTTGACTCCTGGCTCCAAGCTCTCTCCGGTGCCCACTGTATGAAAGGAGAAACAGCGTTTCTAAGTAGAGCTCCTCTCTTGACTTGCACAAGTTTACATCATGTCAGTAGAGGACCTGGAGAGATACTAAAAGAGGAAGGGGTCTGTCCGATCCCATTTTCTCGCCTGGAGCTTTTATTGTCTGCTACTTCTCCGGCATGAGTTCCTGCAGCTCCACGATTTGTCATTTGCGTGTCACATCCTGGAGCAGTTCGTCTCCCTAGGAGTGACTTCCCTGGCATCTTCTCATGCAACTCCCAGCATTCCCTCGCTGAGGCCCTCCCTTGCGCCCCAGAGAAGAGATTTCTAGACAGTTTTTACCAACATAGCTCCTCGGTACTTCTCTTCTCTGCCAGAATAAAACCACCAATCACATCAAAGAAGTCTGGTTGTGAGCCCAGTGGATAGTAGCTACTCCTTATATCTGATGACCCTGTATCCCTTAGAGCTCTCTCTATTTCTTTCTAGCCAGTGACCTGTTGGTACAAATTCTTCGTTCTAGTTGATAGGTTCCGGCCCGAGGACAGACTGCTACATTATCACGGCCCTGATCCAACACGGCTGAATCCACAAAACAGCAGTTCATCTCCCTAGGGCACACTTCCTCCTCCTTCTCCACTCCAGCCCTGGATGTGACTTCCTTTAAACTTTCCTGCCCACACAAGGGAGCCTCTAGTCAGCTTCTTGTGTGTCACTGACCTTGTCCCTCAAACTCTGCCCCAAGGAAAGGTCCATAAAGTCTCAGGTCAGAGGATCTGCCCATCTCCCTGCCCCCTGATCTTCTCCAGGCGTTTAGAGTTCATAAAGGCTTCCCCTCTCCCTGTTTCCATTTCTTTGCTATGCTGCTGCCGCCTCCGCCATCAATGCTGCCTCTAAAACCTCTCACTAGTTAATAGGTTCTTTTTATCAAGTTTTTTCTTTTCTAATTACTGTATGTTTTCTGCCTTTTGGTGTAATTAGTTGATACAGAATTAGTAGCAGAAATGGCACCTAAGAGACAAACCATAACGTAGAATTTGTAGGTTTGTCTGATCACAGGTTTTCGTACAGGGCTAAAGTCTACAAACTGGAAACAAGATACAAATAACTCAGGCCAATCAGTGGCACCATAACTGGTTCAACAATCACCTATGACTGGGCTGAGGAGATAGCTCAGCAGCCTAAGCACTTGCCTGCCAAATGCAAGGAATCAGGTTCGCTTCCTGGTACCACATGCCATAAAGCCACTGAAACTGGGGGTTCGAACTCATGACCTTGTCCTTGCCAGGCAGGCACTTGTGCCACGGAGCTATCTCCTCAACCCCTCAGGGGTTTTCCTTGAGCAAAATATGTGTGACTAGTGTTCAGTACATTCAGAATTCCATGAAGGTGGGCAGCTATAGCAATTAAAAGGCAAAGCACAATTCTGGGTAGAATAACAGAGAGAGACTGGTGGACTGCCATGAAGTCTATCCCAAATTCAAGCTATCCCCTGTAGGTCAAGTACCATTGAGGAACACAGTAACTGCTATTGGTGGTATTGATGACTATGCCTAGTGGAGATTTTCTGCCAAGAAATGCCATGTATGGGTATTAATCATTGGAATAGTCACAGGAGCTGAAGTCTTGTAGAAAGTCAAAAGGTAGCTTTTATGCTCTACCAGTACATCGGGACAACCAGTGGGTAGGGATTTCTGAAAGATGGTGCCAGACCCTGATGGGAAATGGGCTGTAGTCACATCAGATATTCAGCAGCACAGTGCTCAGTTACAAAATTAGGCAGTGTGGATACCCACATTTGTACCTTAGTTTTGCTTTCCCTTTTTCTTTTCAATGATCTTATTGACTCACATCTGAAAAATTAGCTTGACAATTGTAATAGCCATATTTACATCTGTATCTATATCCATCATCTATATATCCATATGTTATGCTTTGAGATTGTTATGGTTTATGTCTAGTTGTGTCCCCCCCACCCCAAAGCCTCATGCAATCATGGGCGGGGATGTCTACAGATTGAGACTTGACTTATGAGTCACTGGGATTATGTGTTTTACATACTGATGAGATTACTGGTCTGAGTACTTCTGGGAATTATAGGTGTGGCTTGAGGTGGATGGACTAAGGCTGAGAGCCTGATGTTATTTATTTATTTATTTATTTATTTATTTTTTGGTGGATCCAGGGATTGAACTCAGGACCTTGCACTTACCATGCAGGGACTTTTGCCCCTGAACTATCTCCCTAGCCTCAGCCTGATGTAATTTAAAGAGAGACAGAGAGACATACTTATGCTGTAGCTCTCTGCTGCCATGATTGGTTGGTTGCCTCTGTCATCATTTTGTTGCTGTTCCTCCACCATGCACTGTTGTCCTCTGCATTGTGCCTCTCTGCCTTAGATCTAGCCAAGTATGGACTGAAACCTCCAGTAACGGTGAGCTAAATAAATCTCTCTTTCCTTCATTTTGAGTGTTGGGTACTTGTCCCAGCAATGAGTACAAAGTAACTAAGACAGAGATGTAGGCTTTTGCAGATCTAAAAAATGACTGATCCTTCCAATATTAACATATGCACATGTGGTATACAACCCAGCCCTGTATATGATGGCCACTGTTGTGATTAGGGGCTTTTGCAAGGGAAACAATACAACACAGTACAACTTTTATAAGATTACTTTATAGTCACCCGAAAAATCTTATACAAGAGTGCAGAAAATCTGTCCACATATGAAAGAACAAAGACTCCATCTGAGGGCCTAGATCCTGATATCCCACATGAGTCCAGCTGAAGACCTAGAGCTCATAACAAGGTCTCTCACAAGTCCAGTTAGAGGCCTAAAGCCCACATCAATGTCTCATGCAGGTTGCTTCATGGATCTGTGGTGGAAAGGACCTAAGGTCAGTGGTGGTAGCTGGACAGTCTATGTCAGTGGGATGAAGGATGTCAGTCAGAAGGCGGAGGGGTCTGAACTGGAGCCAGGAAGCCATGTTCAAGGTGAACACCAGAGCTCCTCCAGAAGTACGGCAGCCATCCTTAGCAACAGTGAGGTCCTGAGCTCCTCCAGTGATGAGAATAATTGAGTTCCAAACAGGAAAACCAACATTACTAGCTTCTCTATGAAGCTGAGCAGTATGCCATCTTCCCCTCTACAGCAGCCCTCAAGATGAGAACCAGAGCTCTCCCAGAGTGAACCAAAGCCATTCTCAGTGACGACGAGTTCCAGAGCTCCTCCTCTGATAAGAACCATCAAGTTCACCTAGGAAGCCAACATAACAATTTCCTCCAGCAGAATAGCATAATTATGTGAGTGTCCCAGTGCCCTGGATTTGGCACCCACAGTGGGTGCCTCCCTCGCCTCACCATGACTGGGCCCTGCTCAATCCAGGCAAGAAGGCAGTAAGGACAAAGCTCTAAAGCAGGAGCATCTTGGAGCTGAAGAGGGGCACAGGTACTGTCAGGGAGGCAGAATGGGGCATGAATCTGGATGGATCAGCAGGACCAGGGTTATGGCTAGCAGAGGTCTTAGCACTGGTTATCTTTACAATTCTATGGACAGTTTTAGGAACTGGAGAGTGGAGAGAAGAGATGTATTTGGCAGATTCTGGGCTTGTCTCTGGGCCCAGGCTTTCTGCCCAATAATGCTAACTGCACTTTCCTGCAAAGACCTTCCTCTTTAGTTTGAGAATGAAAAAGAAACTAGGTAGTCACCCTGGGACCCCGAGCAGTATGAGATAAGGATGTATTCCTTTTTTTTATTTTAATTTTTATTACTTTTAATAAGAGATAACATTATGAGAGTTTCAAAACATGTTAGTAGCACATTTGCAATAGTTGAGACACTGCATATTATTGTCCAAGGATGTATTCCTATGCAAAACATTTTTGCATTTTTTGCACCTGGTGGCTCTGGTCTGCTCTTTTTTTTTTTTTTTTTTTTTTTTTTTTTTTTTTTTTTTTTTTTTTTTTTTTTTTTTTTTTTTAGTGGAAAGGAGATGCTGAAGTCATCAAAGCCCATGCAGGGATGAGAAAATGAAAGGGGAGAACTGTCTTCCTTGGTTCAAGAAAATCCAAGTTTGGTGTTTCCTTCCATAGCCAAAACTGTTCAGCGTGCAACTAGTAACATTCTCTAATGTTCTCAGTCAAGTTAAATACCTATCAAAGAATATGCACTTAAAGTATTTTTGAAAACTTAACCCATGCATTTTGCAGAGAATAAATCTAAACAGCTAGTCCCACTGCTCATGGTGAACCCGTGTCCACAGTGACCAAACATTGCTAGACCCATGGCTCTGCTGGAGGGGTGGAATCAGGTCATTTTTCTTAGGGTCAAAGCAAATGGTCATACCGCCTCTCAGGCTTGCTGAGGCTTGCCTGACGGATACTCTTTTTAATGGCTCTCTCCCTGGATCCAGCCACCCTTGTGCTGGATTATAGGAAGATCTAGTTCTTTTGAAACAGAGACACAGGAAATGAGGTAAAAGGGGGAGCATGGAAGAAATCCTGAGCCTGAAGGAGACATAAAATTGCCTTGGCTCAATGTGAATCAGAGTTACTAAGGCTGATTAAGAGGAGATTCTCATATAGCTTCTCAGCGTTTTGGCTAAGATCAAGTGAGGAGGAGATTCTCAGGGCCAAGGTTGTCTTGGGAAGCTGTGACTGATGCCTGGAATGTGGACAGTACATGCTCTCTGGGAAGAAAGTGTGGCTTCTGTTCCCGATAGACTTCTGCATCATTCCCATTTCTGCAAAACACTAGTCCTTTCTTATTAAGTGTCACTCTTTCCTTTCCCAGGGAAATGGAAAGGGACTTCTGGAGGCCTGGTGGCAGCTCACATGGGCTCCGTGCACTTATGTTTGCTTTCTGTGCCTACAGGAGCTCCACAGGCACTTCTGTCCAGTCCTAATTGATGGAGCTGCAGATACTTCCTTCCATGCAAGTATAGCCTATTTGGGTACCATCGTGTTACTGGTTACTGATGTATATGTTCTGGGTTCTTGTCATGAGGGCCAGAATCCACACCAGCCATTGGACTGGGCTCCTGGAACCTCAGCCAACATTATGATGATGGGTTTTAAATCAGTAATTGATGAAAGAGATGTCAATTTTCTGTTTCCATGTAACAGTAGCCCCACAAACATGGCAGGCTATCACAATACATTCCCTACTTCACAGTTTCTGCCAATAGGGGTCTGGAAACGGCTTAGCAATGCCATTCCCTTGTGTTTCCACAGGGCTGCTTTCAAAGTGATGGGCTCAGCTGGGCGTGGTGGCGCACGCCTGTAATCTCAGCACTCGGGAGGCTGAGGCAGGAGGATCGGTGTGAATTCGAGACCAGCCTGGGCTACAAAAGTGAGCTCAAGGCCAGCCTGAACTGCATAGTGAGACCCTGTCTCGAAAAAGACAAAAAAAAAAAAAAAAAAAAAAAAAAATGATGGGCTGTGGTCGTGACTGAAGCTCCAATGAGAAGGATCCGAATCAAAGTTAAGTCAGGCTGTTGGCAGGACACACTCCTTCAGGTTGCAGATTCAGGTCATCCGTGTTGTGGTAGCTGCTGTCCAGAGGCCACCATCCTCACACTGTATAGCTTACCCACAATGCCCTGCCACACTGAGCTCTCCTGTGCCACACATGACCTCCCCCAACTTGCGTTTGGTTCTTTGCCAGCAACAGAGCAGCAGAGCCCAGGTGGCCGCCCATTCTATTGGAAACGCAATCGGGAACACATAATCCTGTCCACGTTGTCATCCCACTGAAGAAGTGTACGACCAGTTTTGCTCATAGAAGGGTTTCAGATAAGGCAGTGAACAGCATGGTGGATGACAGAAGCTTTTTGATGGGGATCACTGAGAACATGATACGCTAATGTATTAACTTTTTATTATATTAAATATAAAAAGGCTTTGTGTAATCCCAGCATTTGGGAAGTTGAGACAAGAGGATCATTGCAAGTTCTATGTCAGTGTGGGCTACAAAGTAAGTTCAAGGCCTGAAGTGCATAGGGAAACCCTGTCCCAAAAGATGTATAGCCCTACTCCCCCACCCCCCTGCCAGCCATACTACTCAGTCCAGGCACCCCTCCTCACTCTGAAAACTGCCAAGGAGACTTAGTAGCCCTAGACCCTCCCCCACCCAGCCTTCCAACGGGAGTTACACAGAGCCTGGCTGCCCCTACTAGACCTGAAGATCAACAGGGAGATGTAACTACCAAAGCGATCTGCGGGAGCCTTGGGGAGCACTGCCCTACCCCAATACACCATTGAGACAGCCTTGCACAACTTTCGTCTGCACTTATTGTCATTATTGGATCCTTCTTGAACTACAACTTGCTCCCCTATTAATGAGGTAGAAACCACATTGAACCTCACACAGCAAGAGCTTTGGTGAACCTACGCTACCCTCTCACTCTCCTGAGAGCCTTGCTGACCTGTACCCCACCCACTACCATCACTGCCAAAAAAAAAAAAAAAAAAAAAAAAAAAAAAAAGAAAAAAAAAAAAAAAAAACTCCATCAGGCTATGGGAAGTGAGATTATTAATGATCTCTTAGGTAAAAGAGGAAATGATAGCAATCATGAAAGAACTGCTCTATGCAGCCAAGGAAGGAACAGATAAAAACCATGGAAGGGAGACATATAAAAATATAGAAGGGAATATGAAAACATTAAACGAACAATGCAGAAAAGAATTAGAATGTATGAAACAGATTCAACCCAATGTGCAGAATTCCACTGGAAGCTGTCAAAAGCACTTGAATGAAACAGAAGGGGAAAAGGAAGATAACATTTTTTTTTTTCTGTCTTTTTGAGACAGGGTCTCGCTATGCAGTTGAGGCTGGCCTTGAGCTCACTTTTGTAGCCCAGGCTGGTCTCAAACTCGCACCAATCCTCCTGCCTCAGCCTCCCAAGTGCTGGGATTACAGACGTGAGCCGCCACGCCCGGCTCCCAGATAACATTTAAAAAAAAAAAAAAAAAAAAAAGGGAAAATGGAAACGAAGCTTTGTAGATAGGAAAGGGAAGAGAAGTTGAAGAAAGAAAAGGGGATTGTGAAAAAATGAGAAATCAAACTATATTATGTACAGAGACAAATTCCCTACGATGAATATGATCATTTTTTAGATCTAAACTGTACCAACATAGGTGGCCCACTGCAACTGTGGAACATTGGACTGTGTACGCATATGCTTTCCCTTAGTTCAAAGAGAAGAATTTTTTTTCTTTCCTTACCAATATCAATTGGAAGGTTTGTCATGCCCACACCCTGTGCTCTGTATAACTAACATAAGCACAATATGCAGTGTGTCAACTGTTAAAAAAATTAATGTTTATTGAAAGTGTTAATGCTTAACTGTCTGATCAATCTTATATACCTATATCTATTAATCTAAACTGATCCGATGATGAAAATATGTAATATAAGCCGGGCGTGGTGGCTCACGCCTGTAATCCTAGCACTCGGGAGGCTGAGGCAGGAGGATTGGTGCAAGTTCGAGACCAGCCTGGGCTACAAAGTAAGCTCAGGACCAGCCTCAACTGCATAGCAAGACCCTGTCTAAAAAAAAAAAAAAAAAAAAAAAAAAAAAGTAATATAGCCATTGTTAAATTTTTCTGGTTTTGAAATTCTGTACTATATGTACCCTTACTTGTAACTGTTTTTCTATCTTTGTTTCTGCTGTTTTTAAGTCTTTAAAATAAAAATATTTTTTTTTCAATTCTTTTATTGTTTAAATTTAACAATGGTTATATTACATATTTTCATCATCGGATCAGTTTAGATTAATACATATAGGTATATAAGATTGATCAAACAACTAAACATTAACCTTTCTAAATCCACATTACTTTTTTTTTTTTCTTTTCCCCCTTTTTTTCTTTGAAAGTTGACATATTACATATTG
>PVJA010022312.1:0-34463 GCA_004027025.1 Myocastor coypus
AAAAAAAAAAAAAAAAAAAAAAAAAAAAAAAAAAAAAAAAAAAAAAAAAAAAAAAAAAAAAAAAAAAAAAAAAAAAAAAAAAAAAAAAAAAAAAGAAGAAAAGGAAAAGTAGACCACTGTTCATTTCAACTAGAAGTGTGAGTGCCTCTGAATCTCACAGGAGACTAAATGGGTCTGCATCCTTCCTTAGGGGATGTCCTCAGGAAACCCCAGACCCATTCTTTTCTCTCTGTAGATAGGCCCCATGAGACACCATGGAAACACTCTGCAAATCTCAGCAACCTTGCCATCAAGATGCAGCCTTAAACACTGGGAACAATTTGACCATGACGATAAAAGAAAAGAACAACTTATCTTCTATTGCAATATCTGTTGGGTCCAATAAGAACTACAAAATGGAAAGAGATGGGTACAGAATAGCAGTTGAATTCATAATGCTATTTTCTAGTTATATCTTTTCTGCAAAAGGCAAGGAAAGTTGTAAGAAATACCTTATATTCAAGATTTCATGGTTTTCTATCTCTGTAAAGGACCAAGAACTACGATACTACATGAGGCCTACAAAGACAGGGAAAATGATATCACTGATGACGCATCATAAGGGGGATACAGGTCTCCATGACTTTTTTTTTTGGTCTTTTTGAGACAGGGTCTCACTATGCAGTACAGGCTGGCCTTGAGCTCACTTTTGTAGCCCAGGCTGGTCTCGAACTTGCACTGATCCTCCTGCCTCAGTCTCCCAAGTGGTGGGATTTTAGGTGTGCACCACCACGCCCAGCTTCCATGACTGTTTTATGAAAGCAACCACATGGGAGGTTTGCTCAACTTTTGTTTATAATCCTGAGCCCAGTAAACTGGTCCCATCCTCTTCAGGTGATTCCAACACTCCA
The DNA here is from genome assembly GCA_004027025.1 of Myocastor coypus. Classification (NCBI taxonomy): domain Eukaryota; kingdom Metazoa; phylum Chordata; class Mammalia; order Rodentia; family Myocastoridae; genus Myocastor; species Myocastor coypus. Next base: position 891 of record PVJA010022312.1, read on the forward strand.
CAGGAAGCCCAGTGCTCTCCCGTTCTTCCCACCTCATGCTCTCAGACAGCTTCTGTCCCCGTAGGATGTCTGCTGAGTGGAGTTTCTTACTCTACCAACTCAGACCTCATCCTGCCCCCAAGAGAAGTACTAGGAGGTGGGGGACCACTCCAGTCCAGGATCCTTTATACCCAACACTGCAAAGAATAAGTTGATTTTCAGAAGATCTAGTAGGTTCGCAGGTGAGTTTCCAAGTTTGACTTTTGCTTTTGACCTATTGTGGCAAGATGTCCAATTTGTCTTGGCCACTGATGGGCCTTGTTTATCATCCCTCAAAGTTGATTAAGATATGCAGGTGAACAGTATGTGGCAGTGAGGCAAGGGGATCACCCTGGAGAGGTTATCATTGGCCTTCTGACAGAACTGAGCTGCAACTGTTTTAGAATCTAAAATGATATCTGCTCTTATCATTGGAATACAAAGATACATTAAGCAATCTGTTAATTATGAAAAAGTGAGAGAAGTTACGCAAAGCAGAGGGAAGCCCAGCTATCTCTCATAGCTGATTAGTAGAAGCTTTCTAGAAAAACATAAACCTAGATCCCCTTTCAGGGAAGGACAGGTGCTCATGAGACAGTATTTCTTTAGTCAATTTGCCCCAGACATTCAGTGCAAATTACACAAACTTCAGATGGAGCTCCCAGGCCCATTTGGCCCAATTTCTAGACACAACCTTTTCTATGCTCAGCAGTCGGGATCTAGAGGAGGATGAAAAGAGAGGGGCTAGAAAAAAAAAAAAAAAAAAAAAAAAAAAAAAAAAAAAAAAAAAAAAAAGATAAGCTAAAATTATGGCTGTCCCAATTAAAATGATTTAAGAAGGCAAGTCACCGTAGGAAAACCCATGGCAATAAGAGAAGGAGTTCCTGCTCTAAAGAGGAACTTCCTCTCAGGAGTTCTGTCCTCTTCCGTGGAGACACTGGACACTGCATACATGACTGTGCTAAGCCACCGTCTGGGCCTTGCCAATGTGTCAGGAGGCCAACGCACTAGTGTCCAAGCTCTTGCCTCCTTCTTTGACGAAGAGGACTGAGGGTCCTGTATCCACAGACATCCTTGCAAGTTCCCTCATCCACGGAAACCTTCTCTTAGAGGAACTAGAAGATTATACTCAGCCATCATGGGTAAGCAATTCAATTTCTGGCCAATGCCGGGGAGGCTTACTTTGCTTTCACTTCTTTCTTTGGAAACTCTTCTCTAGATCAATAGTCATATTTTTGCCACAGGGACCACTCATCAGAGCTTCTTTATACTTGCTCTAAAATGACAATTCAAAGATCAAATATTCAACCATGAGGTTTTAATTGCTCCAGGGTGTCCCTATTCCCTTACTGGGAAGAGATGAGGGGGCACTTCTCCAATTCCAATAAAGGCCAAGGCAGATTTTAATTGTTGGAACTCTACCTGGCTTCCCTGACCGAATTAGCTAATAGTTAGATTCTGCTCTTAGGTGTAATGCAATACCTGGAAGGGCAAGTTTCACAAGGCCAATAGTTATAAAACTAAAAGATCACATCCAGTTTCTCAACCAAAGCAATCATTATCTAATTAAAGAAGCAACCTGTTAAGGCCTCTGGTTTCTCCTAGATGGGTTTCTCAAACATGATTTTCTGCAGCCATGCAAGTCCCATTGCACTGCCTCAGTTCTCCCTATAGTAATGCCCTCAGGAGAATATAGGACATAAGAGACCTCTGCCTCATCAGCAGCAACCCTATTCAACTATTGGCTGATCCATGTAGATCCTCTGCTAAATTAAAGGAAACACAAGTTGGTTCTTAGTACCTCAAAGATGTTTTCTTTCCCCTCCATTCAGATTCCCCATTGTGTTTTTCCTTTCAATAGAAAAATCAACTTCAAAGGAAAAAACAATAAACTTGAATAGTTCTCCCACAGGGTTCAGATATTATAGCCTTGCTTAGGCACTGGGAAGGGACATAAACAACCTAGAGAGTAAATGGGGAATCTATAGTATGTAAATATTTTAATCTGCAGCCCAACTAGAAAGCTATCTAACCATAATACTGTCCAAACTCAATTTTCCAGCTAGGAATAGATATAAAGTCTTAAAGGAAAAGACTCAGCTATCCCTTCAGAAATCTAATGCTCCCATACTTGGGATACATTGTTACCTGCAGAATGATAATAATCTTGGACCAGGCTTTCTGTAATCTTGGGATCCCTGCTACCAAACAGCAGCTTTGTTCCTTCTTGGATATGGTTGGCTTCTGCAAGATCTAAACATCTCATTTTAAACAACTACTATGAAGACAACAATATGCATTGTAAGACAACAATATGCATTGTAAGACAACAATATGCATTGTATTCATTGTTGTGTCTCACTGTTATTTATTTCTTATTAAAATTAATAAAATTAAAAAATGAAAAATAAATATCTAATTTTAGACTAATATCAAAGCTTTTATGCGTGGCTTTCAAAAGCCCTGAATATGAGCCCTTAGAACAGACAAGTTACGATGCCTTTTGGAAAATAAAACACATCCTCACTCAGGCTGAAATACCTGAATTAAGGAAACCCTTCTTCCTCTGTATATTAGAAAAGAGAGGCATTTCTGTGGATGTCTTTACTAAAAGACTGGGAACCTACCCAGGTACATACTTTCAAAAAAAGTTAGACAAGAGTGGCTGCAGGATGGCTGCTATTGTTGGACAGTAGAAGCTGTAACTATGTTAACACAAGAAGCTATGAAACTAACTTTTGGGACAAAAATTAAACATCTTCACTCTCAGATCTGGGCTCTTTTTGGAACAGAAGTTTACTTGTGGTTGACAGGGGAATAGATTACCAAGTATCACACCATCTAGATGCAACTAAGATTACCATAATGAGGCACACAAATTGTAAACAGGTGCCTAAACAGGCCTAGGTAAGCAGGCAGTATATCAATGGCCCCCTCAAGGCCCTCAAGGCCCTCAGGTGGTGAAGTTCACCAATAGAAATAGCTTTGTTTATAAAGGATGTTGAAAGGCAAGTTATGCAGCTGCGAGTTCATGACAAATCTTTCAAGATAAGCCCCTCCCCCCCAGGGACCTCTGCTCAAAAATCAGAGCTCCTATCCCTTACTTGGGCTTTAGAAAAAAAAATAAAAAGCTACTTATTTACACAATATGGAAAGAAATATGCTAACTGGTAGACAATCATTTATAAAACAAGCAGAAAATTCCATAGCTCCTGGAAGCAGACTGTCTTCCCAGGCAGAAAGCTGTCATTCATCGCAAAGAACATCAAGGAAACTTATGTAAAAGTCTCCATGGGAAATCAAGTCTGATGATAGGCAAAATGGCAGCCTTACGACCTGTCAAGATCTTATCCTTATTATGAGTTCCTGAGGAACCATTAAAACCAGTCTACTCACCAAAAAGATAAGTGAGCCTTGGAGCAAGGGAATTAAAAAGGGGCCTTGGTAGTATTTAGAAAAACAAACTCGTCCTTCATCAAGGGATATGGTAAAGCTATGGGAGTGCTTCATAATTCTTTCCATGTTGGAGTGATACTACCAGAGGAATGGTCACTTTAATTTTCACAGGGCTAGCAGCAACCATCTGACAGGTCCATAAAGCTTGACGATTCTGTGTATTGAACAACCCTGGCAAGCGCAGGCCACCTTGTTTGTTAGGACCTTTATAGAGGAGAGGGACATACCTTGTGGAAGATTGGCAGTTAGACTTTATGCCAACGCAACCATGTGGGGAATTTAAGCAAATAATGGTCCTAATTGACATCTTCACAGGCTGGATTGAGGCTTTCCCCATGAAGGTAGATTTAAAAGATGCTCTTTGAAGAACTCTTCTCCCAGTTTGCATAGCCCCTTTTCCTTCAGAGTGCCAGTAAGCTGTATCTAACCTTTCAAATAATTTAGGGGGTGGCAGAGGCTTTAGGACTAAACTACCGTCTTCATTCTACATGGAGATCTCAGTCCTTCAGAAAGACTGAAAGAACCTACCAGACTCAACCTAAAGCAAATTTTGGAAAAATTTTGCTGAGAGACTTCTGAGTTTGACTCCAATTATTGCCAGCAGTCCTTGTAAGGATTCAAAACACCCTTAAAACTAGGATAATGGGGGTCCATTTGAGATGCTATATGGGAGACATTCTATACCTGCTGATATGGTAATGCACTGGGAGGCCACACTAATTTTACGATGTCTTACTGATTTTGGCCAAGTTTGTGGGAACAGTCATACCAGTCCCTAGCACAGAGGGAATACCTAGTCTCTGCTCTGGGGAACAAAATTGAAATTTGGATAAAAGAGACTCCTACAGACCAATCAAAAACAAAGTGGAGGGCCCTCGCCTTCCTTTTCCTTCTTCTCCTCTTCCTCTTTTTCTTCTTCTTCTCGCTCTCTCGTTCCCCCATGCGTATTTTGTTTTCTGGCTAAATAACTTCATTTATTGCAAAATTTCAATTCTATTTGCATATTGACCTTTTCTATAATTTAAACTCATTTTTCAATGTATAAACTTCATTTTCCAGTTGTTTCCTGGATCACCCATGAAATAGGCTCACTTGCATCTTCAAATTCATATGTGAAGCCAAATTAATCAACTCCATCCTGCTCCTCCTATTTTTCTACCCATCCACCTTAATGGCATACCTACATAAATCCCTACACCTACTGCAGTGAAGGTGGCAGAGCTAAATAGCTGGATTCACTTTTCTAGGATAAAGCCAGCCCTACCTAACCTGCCTGAGGAAAAAGACCACCCAAAAGAAAAAGGCTACTCTTGTGAATCTCTGGAAGCTTTGAGTCCTCTTCAAAAATCAAGGCTCTAGCACTGCTCCAAGCTCAGATAGTCACTAATCCACTGTAGTTTAAGTGGACACCTGTATTGGAACTCCTGATTTTGAGTACCCATATTTGTAATTTACTACCACTACCACCCTTAGGCTCTTGACAGTTTTTCTAATATCCTTTGTCATACTTTCTCCTCCACAGGAAGCATGGAAATAAAATTTAGAAAATTTCATACAAATACCAACATGGACAAATACTATTTTAATTGCTGAACCTGTCATAATCCACCTTTTACACCAACAAATATTTTTACTTTTTCCTACTTATGTTTGGACCTACACCCTCAACTTATAGTGAAGCCTATCTATTCAAGGTGTGGATCTGGACTACAGGCTTTGACTCTTTTGAGAAATGCAGCAAGATTTCTCCCATTGAACAAACAGCTCAATAGATTTTTTAAGCCTAGCTAGTGAACCCCACTATCCCAAAGTAGTTGGAGAACACATAATCTCAAGCAAATAGAACACCAGCTACTTTCAGGCAGAAATAGTTGTATGAAGACAGAGATCTCCATGCCTCCCTACATCACATAAAGAGGTATGGCTGTGTATGTTTTCTTAGGGGGAAATGAGGCACATTAGGGTATAGTCACCTGGCTGGGCAAATAGGTGTGAACTGTCAACTAAAATCAAATTGGAGAAATGAGTTCCTAAGCCCTGAAATATAGGACCAATCAGAAAGTGTTATTTTCAGTTCTTCTGGCAGGAGATCAAGTAGGTTTTTGATAGAATGGCATAGATATGAAATCAGTCTGGAGAAATGGGTGGGGGGGATGTAAAGCTATCTGCCACTAACCTCATGGGTACTGATCTTTTTCCCTCAATGGGTCTGTCTCACTCTGAAGCACATACTACTTTTCCTACCTTTAAGTAGCCTACACTCACTGCAGGGCACACTTCTTTTTGTACCCCTAGTAAATGTAAAACTTCACTGTCTGTTTTGAATGCCTTGCCCAGTTCTTTGTTGAGGGCACTGAGAATCTGGAAAGAATTCTTGGAAAGAGTCTACAGAATCCCAGAATCTAGTAACACTGAAAGTTCCTTGAAAGCCTCTGTAGTTTCACAATTAAACCCGTTTTCTTATTTATCTCGATTACTGAGTCTTAATGGTCTAAATGATCTGCAAATCTGCAAATCAATGTCAGCTGCTGACATTAATGATGGCTCAGAGTAGCTGTGGTAAGCACAAACGTTTCCACCTGTCTTTGTCCTCTTTTGGTCCCAGTTGCCCAGCCAGTTGACTTGATTCTTATTTTGTTCAGCCAGTTGAGTTGGTTCTTATTGTTTGCTACAGTGGTATAGGTTTGTGTGTAGGTGTTGCCTCAAAGCCCCATGCCATCACAGGGCTGATTCTGGAGTTGGTCATTGATTATTGTGGGTGTGGATGCTGAACCAGCGCTGGGGCAGGTAATCTGCAATGTAATGCACAGAGAGGAGAGAGGGCAGCTCTCCGCTGGAGCTGCTGCTTCTCCCCTTTGTCCTTTGCTTTTTGCCACCATCATGAATGGTTGCTCTCTGCTAGGTGCCGCTCTGCCTTGGAGCCAGCTGACTATAGACTGAAACTTCCAGTAATTGTGAGCTAAATAAACCTTTTCTTTCTTAATTTTGGGGATAAGGTATTTTGTCCCAGCAACAGAAGAAGAGTAACTGAGATAAACGGCCATTAATGTTTTCAGGATTCAGTGTAAACTCATCTTTATTTTATACTCCAACCTCTGCAAATGCAGAGATAGGACAGCTATGAGCATAGGACTCACAAGAATACAGTACAGATTAGTGAAGAGAGTATGTCGAATGCCAGATAAATCTCGGCTAGTTTATGGAACCAGTGAGGCTGCTTTAAAGTTCAGGGGTGTCTAAGAACACCTGAGAATATGACCCTGCTCTCTAGCATAAGCACACAGTGGGATACAGTCATATAACCATAATAGCACAGGTAAACACACAGGCAGTAGTTATCATGTTACATAAGAATGTAAAATATGAGATAACAACTTGTGTAAAAATTATGCAATAAAGATGTACGCTGCTCTTCCACTCATGTGCTCTTACTCTCTGTCTACTATTATTGCAGATGTCCTACACGTGTGAATTCTTTAACCTGGAAATTTCATCCATGAAACTCTTCCTTGCGTCCCCAAGTGGGCTGATGGCTATGCAGTCCAGAAATTAAGTCTAGGCCAAACTGCCATATTGGAAAAGCATAGGACATGGCTGAGCTTCTTACCAAGCAAGCCTGTCAAAAATAGTCTTGATTTGATCAACTTGTTGAGGCACATGATAGAAGGAATTGAAAGAAAGCACTCTGTAGGTGAGTAGGAAGTGAAGGAGAAATCCTGGATACAGTCTTTGTATATTATTCTTTATTCATTATCTGAGGTGGCTCAGCACCTGTGTCTGGTTCGCTTCAATTCAATTGGCCATTCCACTTTTTAGGGGGTGCGATATTAAGTGCATCTATATAAAAGAGGGAAGAGATATATCTTCTCTTTACTGTGGCCAAGACTAAAACATAGTTCAAATTTTTTATATCTTAGAGAGTAGTGGTCGATGAGGTGTTATGGGCTCTTTGATTTCCTACTCTGCCTTTGGATGGATGTTGCATTTTTCTGATTATTTTCATAGCTCTAACTCATCTTTTTTTTTAATCACTTAAAAACTTATTTATTGGATACAGGGTCATGCTATGAAGTTCAGATGTATAATGATCATCGTGTCTCAGCCTCCTGAGTGCTGGGATTACAGGTGTGCACCACCATGCCTAGTGTCTCACACTCATCTTTCTTGATCCTTTGTTGTTGCCTTTCCCCTACCTTAGTCTTAAATGTGGGAATTTATCTCTGTTCTCCCTTCTCCCCTCCCCTCACTCCTCCTCCTCCTCCTCTTCCTCCTCCTCCTTCTTCTTCCTCTTCCTCCTCCGCTTCCTCTTCCTCCTCCGCTTCCTCTTCCTCCTCCTCTTCTCCTTCTCCTCCTCCTCCTTCTCCTCCTCCTCCTCCTCCTCCTCCTCCTTCTTCTTTCTCATATGGTTATTTTGTTTTCTGGCTAAATAACTTCATTTACTCCAAAATTTAAATTCTATATTCATGTTGGCCTTTTCTATAATTTGTCTTTTTGAGATCAGGTCTCACTATGCAATTCAGGCTGGCCTTGAACTCATTTTTGTAGCCCAGGCTGGTCTCAAATTCGACACTGATCCTCCTGCTTCAGCCTCCCAAGTGCTGAGATTACAGGCATGCCTTTTATATAATTTAAACTCGTTGTTTTCAATGTATAAACTTCATTTTCCAGCTGCTTCCTGGATCACCCATGAAATAGGTTCACTTGCATCTTCAAATTCATATATGAAACCAAATTAATTAACTTCATCCTGCTCCCCCTAGTTTTCTACCTATTCCCCTTAATGACATACCTACCTAAACCTCAAGCTCAGATCAAATAACTCTTGGTTCTTGAAACCTTTTATGATTTTTTGCTTGGAATTATGAACTCTTTTCTTTACACAGTATGCTATTTGTTATTTTTAGTGTGGGTTTGTCAAGAATTGTAAAGGAAAGATGGATATGGTGGCACATGCTTGTTATTCTAGCACTGAGGAGGCTAAGACAGGACAGTGCTGAATTCAAGGCTGGCCTAGACTAGCAACACCTTATTTTAGGGGAAAAATAATTATGAAAGATCTTAGACTGTACTTCACTTGCAAGCTCACTAGTTAGCCTAGCATAGTCCAGTGGATACTGAGATACTCCAGCATCAGATATAAAGAATTTTTATTGCTCATAAAAATGAAGTTGCATGGCAACCTCTATGAGCTTTGTACTTGAACTGGCTTCTTGGCCCTCATGTCCTGTGACTGGTAGGCAGAGGGGCCTATGTGAATGCTGGGAATGTTTTGTGCCCCATCTGAAAAATTTTGAGGGTAGGGAACCTATGTCTCTTATAATTGCTGTAAAGAAACCCACCTGACCTTTGCTTCAAAGAGAGCCATTACATTACCATAAGTTCCTGAGTTATGAAGAAGTTCTATTCTGGAAGAATGTTCACAAATCAGATTCATTTGTAAGTCTGGCAAAGGGAGCCTTACACATCACTGACACAAATCCACCGTGTTTCTTGCTTTGTATTTCCTAGCAGTCCCATCCATACCACCGCTGCTTCTCCTCTTCCTTCCAGATATGACTGAGCACTATGCTACTAAATACTATCACAATGTACAGTAAGCACACAGCAACACAACTGTGACGATATCTGGCACACAGGTGAGTTACTTCAGTGATTTTTACCCCATCTACCAATGTTTGTAATACAAGGACTGCTCATACCTGTGAAAGTTTGCAACTCTAATGTTTTTAAGTCAGGGACTCTGTATTTTTACAGGATGGCAAATAAGTCTGATTTTTGTTCCATAGAGGAATGCTATCAATACTTTCCAGTTCATTGAATTATTAATGAATGAACATTCTTGAAAGACAGTCTGGAACACAAGGGCAGTGAGTGTTTCTTGTCAAAAGATAAGCAAAAAATATAGAGATGACATATATTTGTGTCTGAGTAGGAATCATCCTGCCTTGTTTTATATTAATTATTGGTATTTTCACTTATCAAAGGTAACCTCTTTTGTATTAGAAATAATTTTTGATAAAAGACAATCAATCAAGGTTCCTTCATGCCCAGCTAAAACCTGTTCATGGATGAAGGCATCGCAGACTGTGGGTGGGCGTCCTCTTGAGACACTGGAAGTGCAGGGATGGAGAAAGTATTAGGTACTGGGTTCATATTTGTAAGGAAGAAAAACTGACTCGGGTTGAATTAAGTATTAAAGACTATTTTAAGCAGACGAAGTGTGGTAGAGTCTCAAGGGGGACAGAGAATGAGGCTCTGAGTCTACATCCTGGAATAGCCCAAATCATGCCATATAACAAGGCTCATGAAGACACCTCAGCTAGACACCCTTGCAAAGAGATGCTAAATGCTACTTCTCAGGGCTCAAGATAATTCCTTGAATTTTTCCCATCTCCCTAGGACTAGTGCTGTCATTGCTTCTACCACTTTATTACCAAAATAGATTCTGCACAGTGTAGGGGGCTCCATTGGTCTGCCAGTGTACCCCAGAGAGAAATGGTGGCAGGAATTAGGTAAAGATAAACAAGAAAACAAGATCTAGGTCAGGTGGTGGCCCATTGGCAGATTAGAAAAAAGACACCAAGAACTATAGCAGAAGCATTTATTATACCTTTGCAAAGTTAGTATGAGGAGACACAAGATTGTCTAGTGATTAATAGCCAAAATTGACCAGGCATTTTCTCAAGACTGAGGTAGCTTGACTACTTTAGGTCCTTTGGCATTGTCCTGCCCCCACTACATATGGTCAATTTTTAGCTTTAGTGGCTCTCAACATCTCTCCCTTTACCATTTTGCTGAGTGAATGATGGGTGTTTACTTGCAGTTGGACAAGCGGTGTATAGAAGTCCTTTTCATTCTTGATGCCAGTCCAAAGATTTTTGGTACTTCAACAATTTATCTGTATATAGTCCAATAGTTCAGAACACTAGTGAGTTACCAGTACAGCTGGAAATTTTTAGGAGTTGTTAGTGATTTGAACCTTTTATAGCTTATGGTATCATTTTCTTTCCTTCTTTCTTTCTTTCTTTTTTTTTCATCTCATGGTTATACTTTTCTACTGGATGATTAAGACCCAAGTTAAAATAGGATCTGTATAAATAGAAAATTAACTTTTTGCTATCTAACAAGGTCAGTTAAGTCTCCTCAGGATTTACCTTGGAACCAGTATAGCACCTCTTAGAGCCAAAATATTGGCTATCTTCTTATCTTCTTAGATCTTCTATCAGTGTTAGCCATCCGGATTAGTCATGACCTTTGCTTAACCAAGTTAGTTTGTGTGTGTTTCAGTTACTTTTTACCTGTTGCTGGAACAAATACCCAAAACTCAAAATTAAGGAAGGCAAGGTTTATTTAGCTCACAGTTTGTGGAGGTTTCAGGCTGTATTCTGCTGGCTCTAAGGCAAAAATGTCAGCAGTTCATGGTGGCAGAAAACGATGAAGAGCAGAGGAGGAGCAACAGCAGTGGCATCCATCAAGCCTCTCTCTCTCTCTCCCTTTCATGATGGCTCTGAAGACCAGAGTTCCACTACAAAGATCAGAACTCCTCTGTCACGCGCCGCCTCGCCAGCAAGGATGCCGCAACACATAGTTCTTCCTTCAGCGGTTTATTCAGGACCCTTGTACAAGCTCGGTTGTCTTTCTTCCTTCTCCCCCGGTTCTTTCTTACTTCTCTCCCAAGCACCCGCGGGCTTCTAACTAAATACTCCCGAGCATCCAATCCCGGTTAGCTACGTAGCACTCAATGGTAGGTCCACATACGCGGAAGCAAGCCAGGGGTTTCAGCCTTGACCATATATGGTAATAAACAACGGCAGAGAGCACTCACCCCTCGGGGGTGGAAGGCGGAAGCTGGCGCCATCTTTAGGGTACGGCAGTACACGGCTCTCCACACTCCTCCAAAGTGACACAGTGGTATGATGAAGACCGGGACATGTCCAAAGAAGTTGAGTGGTGAAGCCTTCCTCAACTCCTCTATATACACGTTTTATGTTGAATCACTCTGGGGTGGGCCCCATCATGCAGTAGGGCAGGCCCAACCATACTCTAGAGTGGGCATATTATATGACATTGGTCACTTTTCTCTGTGGTCCCACAATGTCCTTGATCAGAAAATCAGGGACTCAACTGAGTCACAAGATGCCATAGCAAAGTTTTTATGTATTGAGTCCTCATCAACCTTGGAGGGCTAGAGCCAAAATATTGGCTATCTTCTTAGCCCAACAATTTTTGGTCTCCAAACCTTAATTGTTAAACATTCAGAAGAGAAGCTTAATGCCATTACCCTGTAATGCAGGCAGTAAGCTTAAAATTATTATCTATCTGAATATCAAACACCTTAGAACATAAAATCCAGCTATTATTTTCTATCAAACATAGAGAATCTAAATTTATATTTATTTATTTAATTATTTATGTATTTGATACTGGGTCTCACTATATAGTTCTGACTCATAGTGATCCTCGTGTCTCTGTTTCCCCAGAGCTGGGATTACAGGTATGTACCACCATTCCCAATTTTGGGGCTGGCATGGCATGTAGTACCGGGGATCAAACTTGGTTCCTTTTACTTGTTTGTCAGGCACATGCTTAGACCACTGAGCTATCTGCCCAGCCCCAAACATGAATACCCTAATGTTTAAATTCTTATAGAATGTTAACAGACAATACTTACATAGTTTTGCTGAGAAATTCAGAAATCAAAACCATGTATAACTTTGGAGCATAACAATCCTAAAGACATCTTGTAACATACTTAAATTTCATTTTTACTTAACATAACCCTTTTAACCAGTCATCTCTAATACATAAAAAGCATTTTATCTAATTTATCATTCTTTAATAGGATATACATCACAAGTTTTTTTTTTTTTTTTAAAGAGAGAGGTCTGAATGTGAAAGAAAAGTAAACAACATTTGTTTTATATTTTGGGAGAACTGTACTTCTAGAATCATGAATACATTTAATACACCATGAGATTAAAAATTATAAATTACCATACACATATGAAAACCTTGATTTCTTAATTTAGTTTTTATCAAGAGCATCTTTTATGAGAAAAACTTACTGTATTTTTTTTCTGAAAAACTTCATCTTCTAATAATGACCAAATTATTGAGTATGTCTCCCCAGAGACTATGGAGATTATTAGGGGGTCCTTATTAATGAACAAAGATTAGCCACCCTTCCATTCATCAATTGAAGTCCTGTCCGATAATCTCTTCTCCACTCAAAGGAATTTTTGTTAAATTAGTCGAATTATTTGATAGTCTGTGAGTAAACCAATTTTGACATCACATAGACCAGCTGGTAACTCAGGAGAAAGCATGTTTTTAAGCCTATAACCCACATTTTATTATGAACAAATTATGAAAAAGAGAAAAATTTTTGAGCTCAAGTAAAAGAACAGCTCTTCACAAAATGACATGCAAATACATAAACAAATACACAGAATATACAAACAAAAATCTTTACAAAACTAGAGTGCACCTAAATATATCTTTGACCAAATTGAACTAGAGCAACTTTATTATAATTTTTAGAAATTTATAATTACAAATACAATAGTCAGATTTTGTTATTTTTCAATTAGCAGATTTCTATCAAAATTTTTGAAGGACTAGAATGTTTTATCTATAATTATACTCTATATACCCTATCACCTATTTAAACCTGAGATTTCTATTTTGTCAGTTTCTTAAATAGGCCCCAACTTGAATCTAGCCGTATGATTGTCAAGCCAAACAGCATACTCTGGTAGCTAAGGACATCACTCAATGTTATCTAGAAAAGCCACAAGCACATACATATTTTACAGATTAGCTTCTGTTTGGCTTAACCATATTAAATTATTGTTTTATTGATGTACTCTGTGTGTGTGTGTGTGTGTAACCAGGGATTGAACTCAGGTCCTTATGCTTGCCAGGCAAGCACTTGTTCCACTGTATTGCTGTACTCTTATGTTTTGTAAAACTAAAATATTAATAGTATACACTTCCAAGTGAAGTTGCAGGGACTGACTTCCCCTTTTGTTTTTGTAATTGCATTTTGATTGTATCTATTTCCTACATTTTTGAAGAGAAGGATATTACATAATCTCCCTTATATGACCAATTTGTAAAAACAAGCAAATTAATTTCATTTATCTGAAGGATGATATATGACCCAGAGAAATTAGTCCACAATCCAGATGGAGCAAATTAATATTGCCATATAGTCTGAAAATCATTTTTGGTCGATCTGAACAGTTTGGGGCACAATATAACTTTGTTGGATAAGTTGACCCAAATATTAAGAAGATATCAGAGTTTTTATCCCTCTGGAGGTGATCAGTAGGCCTTTTATTATTTAAATGGGATGTCAAAAATCAAACAACTATTTCAACCCCTGTTTTTGTTTTTCTTTAATTTTTTAATATATGTAGTACAGTATCTACAGGGTTGCACTACATAGATTGGACTTGCAGTGATCCTCCTGTTTTCAGCTTCCATGTACTGGGATACAGGTGCATGCCACCATGCCCAGTCCCAATTGCCCTCTCAGAGCACCTCAGGAGGCAGGGAAGGGGCCAGTACACTCACCATAAACCCCTGTTTTTAGATTGTACTCTAAACCTTTATATCTGTTTGTAAAATATCAGTTTTTTTATACCAATTTTAATTTAGGACTGTAAAACAGGCAATCAATCTTATTAGTAATCATGAAAATTTTAAAGTAATCTTTCAAAATATTTCCATTATTTTCATTCTTAGTAATTACGATATTTTTAAACTAAAAGTTAGTAACTGATCATATGTGGGCAGGCAGGACAAGGCCAGAGGGTCTAAAGCAGTCAAGTTACCTCAATTTGAGAAACGCATCCTGCCTGGCCAATTTTGATTATTAGTCACTAGGCAAACCTTGTGTCTCCTGATACTAACTTTGCAAAGGTATAAATAAGCTCCCCTACTGTTGTTCTAGGGGTAACTTTTTAAATTAGTCCCCAGGATGCTTGGAATTAGCTGCTCATAACTTAAAATAATATTTTCCTCAGGCCAGCAAAATAGCTCAGCATATTAAAGCAACTGAAAGCAGGTACAGGGGCTAGGGATTTGATCCTCTTGGACTGCCATGCCGGCCCCACCCCTGGGGCTCCACGAGACTGCAATTGAGATGGGATGGTGGAGCATACCTATAATCCCAGCTCTCGGCTGTAAACAGGCAGATCACCATGAGTCTAATCTAGTAGTGAGACCCTGAACACTCTACAGACCCTTCCCTAAAATACAAAAAAAGAATGTCGATTTTTTTTTTTTTTTTTGGTGGTACTGAGGATCAAACTTGACACCTTGCACTTGCAAGGCAGGAGCTTATGATGCTGAGTTATCGCTCCAGCTCCTCTTTTTCTTATCTAATTGAGCAAAGCTAGAGAGCTTAAGCAGTACCTTTGCTCCACCCTCCATGTCCTGTTTCGGACTTGATTTTAAAACACCATGCCATGCTAAGTCCTTTATGGTGGTCTTAGAAAGTAAAATAAATGCAGGAACCAAGAAAATAACAAATGTTTTTACATGTATCTATATACATCTATAAGCATCTCTGATTCTTCCAACTTTGTGTGTTCCATTTTTAACTACCAGTAATTCTATCTTGCTTTCTCTTTTGGCTTCTCTTTAAGCTTGTTTATCTCCGTGGCCCTAGTGAACCCATTTTTGGTCTTTATGAGCTGTCCACCTGATGTTCCAGTACCAATTCCCAGCTATGCTGAATGCTGACTCAACAATTCACTTTCCTCCCCTGTTTCTCTCACTTTGAAAGTGTTCCTGCTCCCCACTGTTCTCACACCTGGCGTCATGCTCGGGAGCCAAATGTGAGAACTCACTGGGATCTCAGTATATCCCAAGGAGAAAAGGTGGCAGGAATGAGGAAAAGATGGACAAGAAGATAAGAGTGGTCAGGTGGTGGCCCATTTCCCGATTGACAAACAACCCCAGAACAACAGTAGGGGCATTTATTTATACCTTTTCAAAGTTAGTATTAGAAGACACAAAATTGCCTAGTGACTAATAGTTAACATTGACCAGGTCGGGATGTTTTTTTCAAGATTGAGGTAGCACGACTGCTTTAGGCCCTCTGGCTTTGTTCTGCACTCCCACATAAGATCAACTTCTAACTTCAGTGGTTCCCAGCAGCATAGTTTGTCACTCCATCCACTATCATTTCTCAGTGCAGTGCCTTAGGGGGAAGTGTCTACTGACAAATTTAGATCACATAAATTTGACCATAAGGGATGCTGGGATTATGAGTATCTTCTATTTTCATTCTCTTGGGTTAGAACACAGATAAGAAATTTTCCTACAATAGGAAACTGGCTGAAACTGAGCAACGACAAAGAAAAAGAACGTAGTTCATTAAAAACATCCCTCCATGCTCTGTTATCATTGAGGCTAAGCTATAAAGCTACTGTCTCTTAGACATCACTGATCTCTTAGAAGGAAGGCATGCATAGGAGTGAGGCAAAGGGATTACACAGAGGAGGAAGTCTAGTCAGCAGGAAAGTAAACAATTGTTATTGGGAAAGAGGCAGAGAAAGATTAGGACAGCAGATAACAGGGGTGTTAGCAAGTAGCCTGGGTCTTGCTTCAGTGATCATGGAATTAAAACTAAGGCATTCAGTGCAAATTTAAAGGAAAGAGCTTTAATTGGAAGGTAAGAGAAAATGTAGACAGTTGTGACAAAGATCAAGCCAGTTCTTTAAAACTGTAAGTAAAAAGTAAGATAGGAAAGCGTCTTCAGTTTGAAGAATGGAAAGGGGCATAGGTCTGAGGAAATGGATCAGATGGGCCTATTAAAGGAGAGGGTGTTGTGGACAGCTGGGGTCTGCTGGTCATTAGCTCAGTCCTGGCTTGGAAGTTTTGTTCCTACGAGTGAAAGGTGGAATGGACCATCACTTTTAGGCTTCTTGCCCCACTGATCGGAGGTGCTGGTAGTCCACCTACCTCTTAACCATCTTAACTGAGTTGGTTTTTTTATTCCAAAATTAGGTAAAGCTTCAGTACATAAAATATTCTCATGCTGGGCATCATGGTGCATGTCTGTCATACCAGCCCTTGGGAGGCTGAGGCAGGAGGATTGTTGCAAGTTCAAGACCAGTCTGGCTACAAAATGATCTAAAGGCCAGCCTGAGCTACATAGCAAGACCCTGTCTCAAAAAAGACAAAAAATAGAAATAAAATAAAATAAAATAAAATAAAATAAAATAAAATAAAATAAATTATTCTGTTGGTCCAAGCAAAGGAAGCTGATTTTTAAACATACATTCATCTTTCATTAGTCACAAAGATCTTCATTTCTTTTTTTTTTTTTTTTTGTCTTTTTGAGACAGGGTCTCACTATGCAGTTGAGGCTGGCCTTGAGCTCACTTTTGTAGCCCAGGCTGGTCTCGAACTCACACCGATCCTCCTGCCTCAGCCTCCCGAGTGCTGGGATTACAGGCGTGCACCACCACGCCGGGCTAAGATCTTCATTTCTAAACATTTTGCAAAATATCATCCCTGACATTTCATCTTACTCCTTCTTAATCATCTTACTTTGGTTTCATTTTTATTCTACACATGGATAACACTTTGGTCCATAAAATAAAGTGCTCTGATGGTTCAAGCAAAGGAGGCTGGTTTTTCTGCTTTTCCTGAAGAAAGCAGAAACAAAAGGACAAGTGGATTGTTCATACAAAATTATATTCCATACAAGCAGGAACAGGAAGATAGTACAATAGGAAAATAGCTGATGAGTTATTTTAGGTTAGTTCTTTTATGTAAGGATTAAAGCCCAAGGATAATTGATAACTGACTTTGTTTGGGAAATTCTTAAGGGTGTTCTTTTCTTTCTTGGTTGTTCTTTTCTTATTTCCTCTCATGCTCCTTCCTTCCTTCCTTCCCTCCTTCCTTCCTTCCTTCCTTCCTTCTCCCCATTCTTTCCATCTTATGTTCCTTCCTCCCTCCTTCCCTTCTCTTCTCTCTGTTGGTTCTTTTGTACTTTTTCTTTCATGGTGTTGGGGATCAACTCAGGGTCTCACGACGCTGGCTCAGTGCTTTACTGCTGAGCCACACCCCTAGCCCTTAATCTTTGAGTTCAGGGCCCTCCCTGGATTTCAGCAATGCCAGAATACAAGGGTCAAAGCAGATGTACACAAATGGGAAAGAGAGCAAAGTTCTTGTTGAAAGTACAGCTGTCAGTGAAAGGAGCTGTAATTTGGAAATTTTGGCCTGGTTGCAGAGACCAGTCTTCTGTTCCTGGAGCACAGAAACTGTACTTCTAAAGCTCAGAACACTACTGTCTGGTTGGCCTCCCTAGCCATAAATCTTACTGCCTTGTCTCAAGCATGATTAGTCTAAAACTGAAACCACATTTCCCTGCAAAAGTTCTGCTTTTCTTTCTTATTTTGTTGAGTAGTCCGCCATAACCTAACTTAAAAAATTATTTATTTGGCACAGAGCATCACTATGCAGCTCGGACTTGTAATGATCTTCCTGTCTAAGCCTCCCCAGGGCTGGGACTACAGGCATGTGCCACCACACTTGGCATACTTTACCTTTACAAATCAGAAATGTGGTGTTTTTTTTTTTTCAGTTGCTTCACATTCACATCCAATTAATTACAAAAATATTAATTTCACTTCCGAATATATTGTAAGTATTTCTCCTTCTCTCCATCATAATTTTCTCCAAGTGTTTTTGTATGCTCTTGCCTACCCTAATCAACATTTGTCATAAAGTCTTCATTTATTAGTACATGTCTATAATACATAATGTTTACATTCCTTGTGGAGAGGTGACACCTTAATTCCTGTTTTCATTCACTTTTCCTTTCTTCTCTCCCCTGTCTGTACTCCCTTCCTTTCACTTCATGTTTTTAGTGCAGGCATAGTGTTTATATTCCTGTGTCACAAAGCCTTTATGCGGTGCGGGTTGGGAAAATAACTCAGTAGAATAAGCACTTGTCTGGCAAGCACAAGGGCCTGAGTTCAATCCCCAGTTCTGGGGGAAAAAAAAAAGCCTTTGTGGGGTGCACTGTGATGGAAAATTTACCACCTGACTTGGAGTAGCTGCAAAGACCTTATAGATCATATGTAAACTTGGGGTCTAAAGTCTAGTGGATGCTTAGTAAACGTTGAATGAATAAATGATACTCTAGGGCTGTTCTTAGAAGCTCTCCGAGGAACACCTGATAAACATATTTTTTGCTGTTGTTTCCTGTGATTCTATTTCAGGAGGTCAGTGGTGGGAGTCTATCGCAGGACCCCGCATTTTGATAGTTTCTGTATGCTTTCATGCAGGAGCTACAAGGATTCCATTCTTGAGTACTGAGGATCACTGCAGATAACTTTCCCTCTGAGAAGCTGGATCTGAAGCCTGCAGCCACACCCAGAAAACCTCCGTTGAGTAAATGAGAAAACTTCAGGAGTGCCCAGTTAATCATGTGCTGCACAGCCCCGACTGCTGCAGCACCACGAAGACCCTCGGAGGTGCCTCTCTGGCGGCTTCCAGCAGCGCCTATACGGACGCTAGACTACGTTTCCCAGGAGTCCGAGTGCCTGGCGCAGGCGCATTTGGAAACTGGGCACCGTTTTCTTCCGGGCAGTCGGCGGGGTTTTCGCCAGTCTTTTCGGTCCGCGTTTCTAGTCGGTCCGGTAGGCGGCTGTGAGCAAGTGACAGGACTGGGAGTCATGGGTTCTCCGCTGAGGTTCGACGGGCGCGTGGTGCTTGTCACCGGCGCGGGGGGAGGTGAGCCCTGGGGCTAGCAGGCGGGCCGTGGCCCGCTTGGCTGGGTTCCCTGCGACCGCTCGGCCCGGGTCGGGCGTGGGTGGTGGCGGTGCGGGCGGCGGTGCTGTCCGAGACCCCGGAGGAGGCGCCAGGCCATCGGGACCGACGTAGCCGGAGGTGCTGGGGTCTGGGCAGGGGTGGCGCGTCCCAGGCCCCGCGAGCCGCCCGAGGTCCTGCGCCCGGGCGCGGCGTGCAAAACGAGATAGAAGTTCGCTTGGCTCTGCGGGCACGGGCTGTCCCCTCCTCCTTGGACGGTGGGCATCTGCTGGGGCTCCTCCAGGCTTGCAAAACTCCCGAGCCCAGAATTCACGGAGGAGCCAGGTGCCCTTCAGCCCTGTTCGTTTCCCCCGCCACACAGACTTATGTTGAGAGGGACTTTAAGAGGGCGCGTGCCCGGTCCCCGCCTTTCAGGGTGAAGTCGGGATGCGCCCGGCATACCCTGCACGAGTCTCTGAGTCTACAGACGTTTTGGCACAAGTTAAAGCCAGACTCGAGCGGGGCTATCAGGGATAAACGACATATGTCGAGATAAATGATAGAGGAATAAACGGCACAGACTGGGAAGGCGAACTGGAGAGCAGACATTTGTGCAGTAGGCCAGCCAGTGAGAAAGTTAACAGATCTCACAATTCAAGAGAACCAAATGGAGATTTGTTATGTGAAATAATCCCATTTTAAAGGACAAATCGTTAAACCATTCTTGCCCACCTACCTGCTGGCAGTGAGATTTTTACACTACTTTCCCAACAAGTGACCTTTGTAACTTCCAGGTGCAGGCGTCCTAACTCTGTCCTATACCTAAGAAGGCCTCAGTGCACAAACTTGAATTATATCTTAGAAGTCATTAAAAGTGGAATTCTTTCAGCTGACTCATGCATACATGTACAACTCTGCTGGTAAGAAGAGTCGTTAGACTGCATTTTAGAAAATCATTTGGCTATTAATTGGTGGCTGTTTTATACTCATGGACATATTTATCCTAATGTTTTTGAGAAAACATTTTGTTTTTGAGAAAACGATGTGATGTGCTCAGTATTTTAACTTCTTTTGACATGACTGACAGTATGTTTTCATATTAGGAACACACATACTTGATCTATATTCAGAATAAGTTCATGAGCTAATACAAAGTAAATTCAATGCACTCTGAAATTTTCTCCTCTCATTAATAAATACTGATGCAGTCCACCAAACTGACATCATGAAAAGTTAATGAGTTGTAGACTAGATAATTTATGACCTTAGTGCCTGTTCATAAATTTGCCGAGTTCTGTTTGGACTACTCATAGTGAATGAAACACTAAAATAAATTGTTTGGTAGTGTCTTTTGCATTTTTTTAGGAAACCATAATAATTTATCCTAATAATTATCTAAGTCATAATTTATTTTATTATTTTTCTCTTAAGGGCTGGGGATTGAATCCAGGGCTTGTATATGGTAGGCAAGTAATATAGCGCTGAGGTGTATCTGAAGCCTCTTGTACTTTTTTGAGACAAGGTCTTGCTAAACTGCCCAAATGGGACTTGAACTTGTTATCCTGTCTTTGTTACTTGTATACTTATCATTTGAAATTATCAATAGAAATAAAAATTTTCAGTGAGATTTATCAATTAAATTTTTAAAAATATGCCCGTTTATTTTTATTTATTTATTTTTTTGTACTGGAAATCAAACTCAGGACCTTGCACTTGGCAGGTGGATGCTTATGCCTTTGAGTTATATCCCTAGCCCCACATTTTAAAGCAATACAATACGTCTTTTACCCTGACTGCTTGCCAAATGATTCTTTTCTGTAAAGGTAACCGCTCCTTGCCAGTATCCTGTAATTTCTTGGTATATTCTAAGTTGTAGCATATCATGTATATACATATATCATGTATATACATACATATATATATATATATATATATGTTATACAGTGTGTACATGCACCTTTCTGAGTATATATTTTTATACTTAATAGCTCTGAATAAATTTATTTCTTTTTGTTCTTGGTAATTGTATATCAAGGTTCAAGGCAGAGGTATGAAAACTGCTGTTTCAGGTTTAAGAAGCAGGATTAGTAAGTAACCTCTGCTGTTTTTAACACCTAGGAAGTTTCAAGAAAATCTGTTTTATGGTCTGGGGAGATAGCTCTGTGGCACAAGCGCCTGCCTGGCAAGTGTGAGGCAAGTGCAAGTGCGAGTTTGTGAGTTTGAACCCCAGTCCTGAAAAAAAAAAGAAGAAAAAGAAAACCTGGTTTTTTTTTTTTTTTTTTTTTGCCAGCAGTATTAAGAATTATGGTAAGACAGCTCCTGCCTTATTTCCATTGTCTAACTTTTGTTGAACTCTGATAGTCAAACACTGTTCACATCTGGCATTCTAATAGGAAATGATAGGTAGAATAGGTTGGAAAACGTAGCATTAAACTTTGTAAACTCTGAAAGCAGAAGAGATGAAGTAGAATGGAATGAAGACTACTATTGTACTCAATGTGCTCACCTGTTATTATTATTATTATATTTAATGTATTTGGTACAGAGTCTCATTCTGTGGCTTGGACTTGTAGTGATTCTCCTGTTTCAGCCTCCCCAGTGCTGGGATTACAGGTGTGTGCCACCATGCCTAGTCTTCATGGCTGGCTCAGCGCACCAGGTGTGGGAGGAGGCATGTGGTATTGGGGATTGAACCCTGGTCGTTGTGCTTGCCTAGGCAGGTGCTCAGACCACTGAGCTATCTCTGCAGACTCTCGCTCATTATTTTAAAATGGTGATTAAGTTGAGTGAGCAGAAGTAATGATTCTGACATTTCCTTTGACTTTTTTTTATTTTTTTATTTTTTTAGGCCTGGGCCGGGCTTATGCTCTGGCTTTTGCAGAAAGAGGAGCATCAGTTATTGGTAAGTTGGTATAATTTTTTTTTTTTTTTTTGTGGTGGGGGGGAGTCTCCCTATGTAGTTCAGACTGGCCTCGAACGTGCTACTGGGGATCCTCTTGCCTCAGCCTGCATGTGTTGGGAATCACAGGCATGCACCACTACACCCAGCATATATTTCTTTTTAATCAGAAACTGGTAACTAAAATATAGTTTTCAAGAACTAATTTTGATTTTCTATTAAATACTTTGTTAAAGTTTAATTTCACAGTAGTTTTTACTTTTGTTAGCAAGTTTTTCCATTATCCTTGAGGTTGATGGAGTTTCTAATTACAAATTTGATCAAAGCAAGCACTCATTGTATAAAAGGAATTTTTTTTTTTTCAGCTAGGGAGACTGTATGATATTTGCATATGTAGGTCTGGTTTATTTCACTTATGAGTATATGTTCAAGATGCATCCATTTATATATGAAGTCTTCTAGTTTCTCATTCCTTACAGCTGAATAGTATTCCATTTATGAAAATACCGTATCTTTTTCAACCAGTCTTCAGATGATGGGCATTTGGTTGTTTCCAGGATTTAGCTGTCACAGATTGTGCTGCTATAAACATAAGTGCACAGATAATCACTATGATATGATGTTTTCAGTCCTTCTGGAAAAATTACCAGTAGGGGGATAGTATAAAAGGAATTTTAGACTAGTGGTGTGGACTATACATTTTTGAGATAGACTGCTTGCCTACTGATGCAACATTGAAAGATCTGTAAATTCATTGGTGAATGTAAGAAATAATTGGAATTTAAGAATTGGAAGTTTGGAGTCAGAATCAAAAGTATGGGTTTCTTATTTTGTTAAATATTTTTCAATTAAAAGCATATGTCTTTGTAGTACATAATGATCACATTTCCAATAGGGACTTGGTATGTGCACACTACATATCGCCCTCTCTGAATCTTCTTTCCTACTACCTCCCTCCATTTCTTGATCCCTTTCCATCTGTAAAAGATGTCTCATTATTTCTTACCTTTTCTTTTGCTCCGTATGTATTTTTTTCATATGAGTAAAACCATGCAATGTTTAACCTCGTGTGTGTAATTTATTTCACTATCCATTAAGGTCTAAAGATGCATCCATTTTCATAAACACAACTCAGGTTTATTCTCTGTGGCACAGTAATGTTTCATGGGGTGTAAATACCACATTTTACTTAACCATTCATCTTTTAGTGGCATATAGGCTGCTTATTGACTTATATGAGTTTCAGTGTTATGGTGATCAGTTGCAACATACTGTATTGAAAGTAGGATTTTAGTAATCGAAGTAATCAAGACTGGCTGATTATTTGGGAGTTGGTGTGGACATAGTTTGTCCATATCTGAACCTTTATGTGGAATAACTGAATGAATGCTAGGTGCTAGGGTGGTTGGTATAAAACAGATGTTAGGACCTGATACTTAACTAGTATCTTCCTGAGATGAAATTTTCCACCTGCTGTGACCTAATTGCAGCTTTCCTGCATCTTAGTTGGATACAGACAAACAAATTTCCCTCAGTTTGATACAGAGACAGGTATAAAGAGAATAAGCACACAGTCAGGTTTGCTAAGCAGTGCGCTGGAGATCCTTTTCACCCTTGGGTGGAGGTACAGCTTATCTTTATGAAAGGCACATGTAGCCTTTGGATGTCCTTTAAGATCATAGCCACTGTGTGCTGAGCTGGTCAGCTTCTTATGGTGAGGACACATTTTGACATTTGAATAAGGAGGATGTATTTCAGACCTCCGTGTTAGATTTTCCCGAGAATATTTCATATGGGATCCCCAAAGTTGTATATTTTTACTGTTATGAATGTTCTATTTAGTTATTAATATTTTTACCTTAAAACGAATACATTTTACTGTATCTGTTCTCAGTTTTTCTAAGTGCAAGGATCTTGTTTGAACTTTTTCTAAGATTGAGATTTAGTTTGATGTTGGAGGGTAGGACTTTTAACTTTTTTCAGTGGTACAGGTAGTTAAACCTAAAGGTGCTTATCACTCAGCTGTATCCCTAAACCTTCTAATTTTATTTTGAGACAGGGTGGCCAGGCTTGGTATTCTCCTGCTTCAGCCTTCTAGTTAGCTGGTATTATAGTGTATGTTACCATGCCCAGCTGAAGTGGAACCTGCAGAACTTCTAATAGATGTTTCCTGTTCATTTTTAGTTGGCATTTTACCTGAATTCTGTAGCTCTTCCCCCCCCCCCCATTACTAGACATTAAACTCAGGGTCTTTCCACTAAGCCATATCTTCAGATTTCTTTTTATTGTGAGACAGGGTCTCCGTAAGTTGCCTCAGTAGGTCTCCAACTTGCCTTCCTCCTTTAGCCCCCACTTAGTTGAATCCCACCACACTTGGTTCTAAGCACGTTAACCATTCAACTTCTACTTGCTTGTGCCTGTGCTCTTGTTTCAGTTTCAAGATCCCAAGAGAAGGAGCAGCTCCTGTATGAGACATTGCTATTTTTAGGGCAGGGAGAAATTAACAATAGATCTGCCTATTGGCTCTTAAAATTGTTTAAAAGCCATATATGAGCCATATATGCAACACCCAGATCTCCTCTCAAATTTCTTTTTTCTTGTCTTTTTGAGACAGGGTCTCGTTATGCAGTTCAGGCTGGCCTTGAGCTCACTTTTATAGCCCAGGCTGGTCTTGGAACTCTCACTGATCCTCCTACCTCAGCCTCCCAAGTGCTGGGCTTACAGGTGTGCGCCACCATGCCCAACCCTCCAGTTTCTTCATGATAGTCACAACATAAGTTTGAATTACTTTAGAGCAGTGGTTCTCAACCTGTGGGTTGCAACCCCGGTGGGGGTCGAATGACCAAAATACGGGTCGCCTAAAACTATCAGAAAATACATAATGCATATCAGGTATTTACATTCCGAATCATAACTGTAGCAAAATTACAGTTTTGAAGTAGCCACCAAAATTATTTTTTGGTTTGGGGTCACCACAACATGAGGAACTGTATGGTGGGCTCATGGCATTAGAAAGGTTGAGAACCACTGCTTTAGAGTAACTGTTAGCTATTTATCCCTTTTAAGCCTATTTAAGAAAAAAAAAAAAAACCTTAATAAAATTAATGGACATAGCATGAGTTGGATTCATTTATCCAAAAAATCAAAAAAGTTTTTCTTGAGTGCCTGTTATGGGACAAGAACTATTTTGGGTGCTGGGAGATTACAGTGGGAATTAGAAAAGGTCTCTACTTTTATGGAATTTGTAGTCAATTAACTATGTATATATTTAAAACATAATAGGACTACTATTTAAAAAGTTGGAATGAACAGATTAGAAAATGCTGAAGGCAGACTTGAGAGAAGACCAACAGGAAGTGAAAGAGTATACCTAGAGAGATCTGGAGCCTGAGAGTTCCATACAGAGAGAACAGCTGAGAAGCTGTTCTGGCGTTCAGGGGTGTGAAGGAAGGCCTTGTGGCTGGACAGCATGAGTAGTGAAGGGAACAAAAGTGAGCAATGATAGCAGAGAGGTTGTGAAGAAATTTTAATGATAGTGTTCCTTCTAAAAGTCATGCTGAAATTTAATCCTTAATGTAGCAATATTAAGAGATGTAACCTTTAGAAAACATTGGCACCTACACGAAAGGGTCACAGTTGGGGCATCCTCTTGCCTTTCTTTCCATTCCACTGTGTGAAGTGAGAGTGTTTACCCACCCTCAGCATGTGGCAACCGGACTGCATCCTTTTTTTGTGTGTGTTTTTGAGACAGGGTCTCCCTATGTAGTTCAGGCTGGACTTGAGCTCACTTTTGTAGCCCAGGCTGGTCTCGAACTCACACTCATCCTCCTGCCTCAGCCTCCTGAGTGCTGGGACTATAGGCGTGCGCCACCACGCCCAGCTCAGACTGCATCCTTGAAGTGGAGAACAGCTCTCACTGAAAAATCTATTTTGGACACCCCAAGCTATGAAGTAAGATTGATAGGACTTTTTCTGTGCTGTAGTTATATAATGACTGACAATGTTGAGTTCTACATTCCCGTGGGCTCATGCCAGAACTATGAAAATAGTTCTTTGTTGTTTATAAAATCACACGGTCTGTGATATTTTGTTATACTTAGTGCAAGTGGATGAAGGGACCTAATACAAGGCATTGCTTTCTAAATTGCTATCACATTTTGGAGTCCATATATTTAGATACATTTATGGTAATTCTGCCAGAGTTTCCTCCTGAATGAAGATGATTGTATCTTTCTACCAAAGAGTAAAAAACAGTATGGCAGTCTGTGTTGTTGTTTCTTTAGCTGTCAATAAGTTAAGGGTAAATCTGACAAGGCCCTTAACAGTACCTAGACCATGCCTCCAAAATGCATGTCTTTTTCTAAATAAGACATCTTGTTAGACTGGGCATGGTGATGCACTCCTATTATCCCAGTGCTTGGGAGGCTGAAAACAGAGGGACCACTACAAGTCTGATCTTTAGGGAGGCCCTGTAGACCCTGTACTAAATAATAAAAAAAAGACATCTTTATGTCATAGTATCATTGTACATGCAGTTAAAATTAATTTCCAGTAGCAGTAGGAGTATAAAAATAATACAGGTAAAAAGATTTCCATGGGTACACAGCTGTGTAATGAATGAAAGGAGTTTTGGTTTTGGTGTTGGGGATTGAATCTATGGCCTTTTGCATGCATACTAAGTTTACATTCCATGGTGCAGCTAATACCTTTTCTCCATTGAAATGATAATTTTTTCAAGGGGCGGGCAGTACTGAGCATTGAACCTAGGACCTCACACATGTGAGGCAAATGCTGTACAACTGAAATGGTACCATGAAATGAATCTTAATATATTTGCTACAAGAAACTGTCAAAATGGGGAAAAAAATGTGTCAAGGATAGAAAATAGGAACACATGGTTACATTCCAATAAATGATTAATAGAAAGTTATTTTAGGAGCAAGTTAGATGGGAATAAGGATACAAAAGGTCTTTTTGAGTTTACATAGTTTGAATTTCCTTAAAAGCATTATAAAAAATCTCTAAAAAAATACATTGATAATATAATGTTGATGGACTTCAATCTGCACATCAGAAGTCACATCAGTCTTCATAGCTTAGGGTGCCCCAAAATTATTGTTCAGTGACAGCTTTTCTCCACTTCAAGGATGCAGTCTGGTTGCCACATGTTGAGGGTAGGTAAATACTGTCACTTCACACAGTGGAATGGAAAGAAAGGCAAGAGGATGCTCCAACTGTGACCTTTTCGTGTAGGTGCCGATGTTCTGTAAAGGTTAATGTTCTGAAAAAGAAAGAAAAAGGTTAATGTTCTGACTATTCAGAATAACACTACACAGGGAAGTTTTTCTGATTTTTATAGTTTGGAAGCACCATTTTACTTTGGAAATAAAAGCATTTTGTGATGTGTCATTGGTAAAAGTATGATTTAGTGCCAGATATTTGAATTGATGGATATGAAAATTAATATGCATAGGTGATTATAAAGCACGCTCCAAATGTGAATTATCATAACATTACTCTTGGTGGGTAAGTGAGAAGTTAAAAGTTGACATATAGTTGTTTGAGGTGTTTCATGCCAAGATCTCAGCACTTTGGAGGCTTTAGCGGGAAGATGAAAATTCAAAGCCACCCTGGGATACATAGTAAGACTGTCCTAATCAAATGGAGGGCTGGCCAAATTGCTCAGCAGATTAAAGCACCTGCAGGCAGGCGCAGGGGTGGGTGGGTGGGGTTTGATCTCCTGGCCTGCCTGCCGGTCCCACCTCTGAGGCGTGTTGAGACCACTACAGTTGAGATGGGTGTGGTGGCACATGCCTGTAATCCCAGCTCTTGGGAGGCTACAAACAGGCGGATCACTAGAGTCCAATCTAGTAGTGAGACCCTGAACACCTTGTAGACCCTTCTCCCCCCACCCCCCCCCCAAAAAAAAAAAAAAAAGCAAACGGGGACAGGGAGGAAAAATTGCTGTATTTACTTGATAAAAAGAAAGCATTGAAGGACACAGAGACTGCAGAGTACTTGAGCTAGATACTGACATACCATCAGCAGCATTCTCTAGATGACCTGTAGACATGCTAAGATTGGAAGCAGAAGATACCTGGAGGTAGCTAAGGTGACCTATGCATGTAATAGAAAGGGAAAAAAATGAAGATATCGAATTTTTTAAAAGAACTGGTAGCTTGTCACTACATCAACTTTTACCTGAAGAGCCCAAGTACCCAGCACAGTGCTGGATCAGAGTGAGAATGCCATAGGCATTTTGAAGCATCCTAATAAAATTGGTGGTGAGATGGGATGCTTCTCAGAAGTGTGAAAAGAGAAGTAGTGACTTATCAGTAGAGAAATTATGCTGAGAATGGATAGTTTTAGGAAGATGGTACTGGATTTAGCTTTTAATTTTTGTGCAAAGGTAGTAGTAGTCCTGATAACAGGCAATTCAGAGCATATTGCTTAATACAGTATTCAGAGCCAGTAGTCAGAGCATGTGAGGGTGAAGGACAGAATAAGAAAAGCTCTTTATAAGAATAAAAAGTTTTACAGCAAATAGAATTATTGAAGTCAGAATACTTAATCTGGTTGATGTAATAAAACACTGAAAAACATTATGTGTATCTTTTCATTTCAGGAATTGAACTCAGGACTTTGATCTTGCCAAGCAGGCTCTGTGTATTTTTACTTATAAAGGACATTTACAAATTAGCAGAAAAACAAACACCCAGATAAAACAAAAATAAGAAAATCCAGAAATATATATATTCATTATGCCTATGAAACTAAAATGTCACTTTATTAGTGCTTAAAGAAATATAAATAAGTAATGAGCTATAATTTATGGATATTTGTCTTACTGAGAAGTACTGTGATGTGGGAACAAGTATTCTCACAAACATGTGAGTCTTTTCAGGATATCCATGCTTGATAATTTATGCTTCCTGTTTAGGTATCCACTTACCTACTTAATAGAATGCTTTTGATAGGACCCAAGTATAGTTTGGGGTTTCCTGGATCACAACAGTTCCAATATAGTTTCAGTTAATCAAACTTTAGGGTATATTTTTAGGAAAAAATTTTCATAATATTTAATAGATTATCCATGCCACTGATTGATTTAAAATTGCAGAAATAGGGGAACATTTATTTATTTATTTATTTATTTTTGTCTTTTTTTTTTTTTTTTTGAGACAGGGTCTCACTATGCAGTTGAGGCTGGCCTTGAGCTCATTTTTGTAGCCCAGGCTGGTCTCCAACTCGCACTGATCCTCCTGCCTCAGCCTCCCGAGTGCTGGGATTATAGGCGTGCGCCACCACGCCCGGCTAGGGGAACATTTAAAAAAAATTAAAAACCTACCTTCTTGTTTAGAAGAGTTCATATGGAGAATTTACAGATGTATCACACCTTGGAATACTTTGATGATTTCAGCGAAAAATATTTTTTTAGCTAAAATAATTTAACAAGTATATTACCTATTTGCATGGAGTAGTTGGTATGTGTTTTCTCTATATCCTCCCCCATTTGTGATTTTGTTTTTCTGAATGGGAATGACTAAGTTCTTTTTAGATTAAAAAAAAAAAAAGCCAGGTCCGGTGGTGCATACAGCACCTGGGAGGCTGAGGCAGGAGGATCACTGCAAGTTTAAAACTAGCCTGCTACAAAGCGAGTTCAAGGCCAGCCTGAATAGCCTGGCGAGACCCTGATTTTTTGTTTTTTAAAGTTAACCATAGCATTAGTGGAGCAGAATGTTACTGTAGTAGGTCTAGGTTGTATATTAAGTTTTGCCATCTCATACGTGCAGGTAGTAATAGTTGCCCTTGCCAGTCTTTTGAAGAGTTGTGTAAAGATAAAGCGCATCTGTTTTCCTATGGGCTCATTGAAAATGTGAAGTGCAACACCTATTAGTATAAGTTGGTGGTGCCATTATTATTATTACTTATGTTGTCATTCACTGGAGTGATAACAGTATCATACAGGGTGAGTGTATTTTCCATAACTACAAAAATTCTTTTTAACATTGTTGATATCCAAGTGTTTGCATTTGTAACTGGTGCTTTTCTAATATTAATCCCTGTGATTTATAGCTCTAGTGATATTGAGATGATTAGAGTTTAATTTATGTCTAACTTAGAAACTTGCTTTCAACAAATCCCTGGTAATTCACATTATTGTTCCCAGCACATTATTTATCCAGGCTTGGTTGCATTTTGTAAAATTTCCACTTAGGGGTAGTATTTTATTGCAGGATTGAACAGTTTTTCACTTCAGTAGTATATTTGCCGGTTTGATTTTGAGATTAAGTGTGCTTAAAGTCATAAAAGACTACTAAATGTTTTAAAAATCTCATTTTTAAAAATTGTTTCCTATAGTTTGAATGCAGTAATTACATGGAAGTGAACATTTAATAGTAATTTAAACTTTTAAGAAAATAAGAGGATCACTATGCGTCCAGTCTATGTACTGAGACAATGTAGACCCTGGTAGACCCTGTACTAAAAAAAAAAAAAAAAAAAAAAAAAAAAAAATTAGAGTTAGAGATTCCTTTCAATCGAGCTGTTCCCCTGCTGTGTATTTTTTTCCAGTGTGATGGCTGTATCATTAATTTTGTTTTTAAATTTAAAAAATTAACATTAATTGTACATACTAATAAATTCATGTTTCTATTTCCATACACACAGCATGAATATAGTAAAATGTATCTTTGATCTCATTCTTTTGCTTTTTAGTAATCAGTGTTCTGTTTTTTTTCCCCTAAAACTGTACATTGTCTTGCTGTATATCTAATCTAGAAATGATTTTTACATTGGATTTTTTCTTTTTAATATATTTATAGGATCTACAGGGTCTCACTACACAGGTCAGACTCATAGTGATCCTTCTGTTTTCAGCCTCCCAAGCACTAGGATTACAGGTGCACAGTACCACACCCAGTCTCAGTTGCCCACTCAGTAAGCCCTGGGGGCAAGGTGGCATGACATACAGGGGATTAGAACCCCAGGTCCTACACCTGCCTAAGCAGGTGCTTTAGTCCGCTGAGCTATCTGGCCAGCCTATTTACATTTTTTTCTAGAAAGTGATTGAACCATCTTTTTTCTTTAAAAGAGAAAATACATTGCAGTTAAAAATTTCATGACATGATCGTATATTTACATATTTTTACTGTCTATGATAAAAACACTATGATTTGAAAATGCATGTCTTTTGAATGTGTTGTAAAATGGGGACAGGATAGGAGGACATTGAACAGATGACAAGATATAAACTGGCAATTAGAATTTCATTGCTAATGTATTTTATGGTGTAGAAATTAATTGTTTGCTTGCTATTGTATTGCAGTGAATGATTTAGGAGGGGACTTCAAGGGAGTTGGCAAAGGCTCCTTAGCAGCTGATAAGGTTGTTGAAGAAATAAGAAGGAAAGGTGGAAAAGCAGTGGCCAATTATGGTATGGTATATGCAAAAACTATCTGTTTATTTTCCTTCAACATAATTTGTTTCTTATGTTGATAATCTTCGAGAAATACCTTATCATGCCAGTGTAATGATGATATATTTGTCTAATTATGCCGAAGTTCTGAAGTTATATAATTTACATAATATAGAATAATTTAAAGCATTTTTATACAATTTTTTCACAATCCTAACCTATTGTTTACTTTGATATTTTTATTAATGAATATATACTCAGTAAATTGTTCTAGATACTTGTGCTCTTATTCTTAAAAGAACTGCGTTTTATGTTTGTATGGAATGTTCTTAAATTCTTTTTAAAAAGACAAATATAAAAAGTATAATACTCCCTTTCTGTACCAGTCTCCATATTCTGCACAGTCAAACTTATATTACATAGCCTTCCTATTTCTGGGGTGAACTACCTGATGCCCATGACTTAAAGTAGGAGAGGTTTAACTTGGTTCTGGGTTTTGGGGAACTCAGTCCATAGTTGCCTGGCTCCAAAGCAGTAATGGCATGGTGGAAAGGCATGGTTGAAGAAAGGTGCTTATCTCATGGCAGCCAGGAAGAAGACAGTGGGGAGAAGAGGTGGGCGGGAGCTATATTCTCCAGCTGCCCGACTCCTCTAACCAGACCCATATCCTAACAGCACATTTGGCTATGGATTTAGCAGTGGGATTACTCGGGACAAACTGAATGTTTAATTTTATTTAAACATTTTAAATACTTAATAGTCACATATGGTTGATGGCTACTATATTGAACTATGTGGAAATACGAAGTTTCTATTCTTATAGAAAGTCATATTGGACAGTATTGCTTTAGTTAGTATTTGTCAGGTGTTTTTTTAGTCTCCCTAATCCATTCCTTTTCTTTGGAGGTTAAAAATTGCCTAGGGCCAAATTTCTTTGGTAACCTTAAACCATCTATATTTTGTTATGTACCTTCAATATACGTGTATATTCCTTGGAAATGAGTTCCGTTGAGTGGGTAGTATTGATCATGTGCTATAATAAACAGAATTTAGAGTCATTTCTGAGGCGATTACTGGAGTTCTGACTATTTTTTCTTCGTTTCAGATTCAGTGGAAGCAGGAGAGAAGATTGTAAAGACAGCACTGGACGCTTTTGGAAGAATAGGTGATTTTCTTTTTTGTATTTATGGTCCTAGAAGAACACTTTCTACTTTCTTAATAAAATACTTTTACATTTATTTTTGTTATTTTGGAGTAATAGATCTGATATCTTGCTAATTAACTAAGATGAAGCATATGGTATAAAATCTTCATTCTGAAATATTTGAAATATGTTTAGTTCTGTATTTCTCTACATAATCTTCATGGTTTTCTTGCATACATCCTTACTAAAAGGTTAGTGAATTTCTAGAGGGAAAAATTACTATAGTGGAACATGTGCAGTTTGAGACACATTACTTTTTGTAAACTGAATATGTGCCTTCTTTTGTTGTTCGGTCCAGTGTATTGGTTTTTCTAATTTTATTAGGTTCTACTTGGAAGAGCCAGACAGAGATAATAGAGATATGAAATCATAGGCAGAAAACAGCCAAAAGATGGTGACTGAATATAAAAGATACAATTGCTTTCTTTGTAGAGAGACTATAACAATTATGTATCAAAATTTGGCATCAGTTTTTATCGTGGTTCTCTTGGAGCTTTTGCCTTTTGAGTGGCACTGGATGATATTTAAACTTGTAATTTTCTGAGTAATATACAGCAGCTACTCCTGTATATTACTGTCTGGAATTTCAGTACATAATTGGGGTGAGAAACTTAAATACATGTTTGAGAGGAAGGTGCAGATATAATATGAAATTTACACTTTTATAAATCAGTTTTTTGGTTATAGGTATAAAATTTGTTTTTGATAGTATTCTTACATTTTCTGTACCATGAGGGTAGAGAGAAACCAATTTTAAAAGAAATTTCTGTACCATGAGGGTAGAGAGAAACCAATTTTAAAAGA
>PVJA010022313.1:7953-34434 GCA_004027025.1 Myocastor coypus
TTTTTTTTTTTTTTTTTTTTTTTTTTTTTTTTTTTTTTTTTTTTTTTTTTTTTTTTTTTTTTTTTTTTTTTTTTTTTTTTTTTTTTTTTTTTTTTTTTTTTTTTTTTTTTTTTTTTTTTTTTTTTTTTTTTTTTTTTTTTTTTTTTTTTTTTTTTTTTTTTTTTTTTTTTTTTTTTTTTTTTTTTTTTTTTTTTAGCAGTGTTATATCATCATCATCATCATTCAGTACTGGGGACTGAATTTAGGGCATTTTTTACAGTGTGATACCCCAAGACTGTTTTTTATTTTTAATTTTTAGGGGCCCGGCGGGATGGCTTGGTGGTCTAAAGCTCCTGCTTGGGAAAACTTGGGCGGCTTCAGGGACCACGGTTCGATCCCCGGCACCACATGCTGTGCCAGTCCTGCCCTTGGGGCGGGCTGAGCTGGCCATGAAAATTAGTGACTAAACAGACAGGGGTTCTGAAACAAGAAAAAATAAAAAAAATAAAAATAAATTAATTTTTAGACAAGGTATCATTAAGTCACAAAATTATCCAGGATGGATTATAATTTATAATCCTCCAGAGTGCTGGGATTCTAGGGATATTCCACTCTATGCAATTTAATGTGTTTTTGAAGAGAAGTTTTAAATTATGAATAACACAATTTATCAATTTTTCTCTTTTATGATCTTTTTTTTTTCTGTTTTATCCTAGATATTTTTGTTTAAGCCAGTGTCACAATCATTTTCTTTGTCATTTTTATTTTTTTTATTTTTTGGTACTTGGAAGCTGCTATGGTTTGGGTCTAGTTGTCCCCCTAAATCCTCATGCAGTCATGGAGGGGGCACTTCTAGAGTTTGAGACTAACTCATGATCTACTGGGATTATGTGTTTTAGTACTGCTGGGATTATGGGTGTGTGTACCTTCCCCAGCCTGGGGCAATAGCCTGAATGTACTGTATGAGAGACAAAGAAAAAGACTCTGTTGCCTCTGTTCTGCCACCATGAACTGCTGCTCTCTGCCATGTGCACTCTGCCTTGGAGCAGGCTGAGTATGGACTGAAACCTCCAGTAACTGTGAGATAAACAAACCTTTGTTTTTAACATTTTGGATGTCAGGTATTTGTCATAGCAATGAAAGAAGAGTAACTGAGACAGAAATGAACTCAGAACCTTGAGCTTACCAGACAGGCACTGTGCTATTGAGCTATATACAGCCCTGCTCCACTCTTCTTTAGTTTTTTCCTGGATCTTTGGTAGCCTTGCTTCTTTTAATAAGCTTTATGTTCTATTTCAAGTTAACTTATATATTAACTTATATATATGACTTATATATGAATTGAACCAAAGTTCAATTCTTTTCCTAGGGATGTCCACTTACATGATCACTATTAAAAAGATTGTCCTTTCCCTATGAAATTACGCTGATAGCTTCACCAAAATAGTTTACTATTCATATGGATCTATTTCAACTCTCTTCATTCTGTTCTACTTGTCTACAGTATCTTTTTCCTACTTTGCTTTGAATACTATGTATTTAAATGTCAAAAGCCAGGTTTTAAAAGTATTGTACCTTCATTCTATTTCTAATTTGGCTATATTAGGACCTTTGCTTTTAACATAAATGTTAAAAGAAGACTGGTGATTTTGACAAAAAGCTTTTTGAAGTTTTGCTAAGGACTTGTTGAATACAATGAACAGTTTGGAGAGAAGCGATATCTTACCAGTAGTGACTTTTTAAATTTCTAAATCTACTTTAATTTTAGCCATGTTTTCTACTTTTCTACATACACGTGTCAGTTTTTTAGTAGACTTATTCCTAAGTATTTCATTTATTAAAATTTGAAAATGATTTTAATTTTGACATCCAATTGTTTATGTTGACTTTTAAGCCTGTAATCTTGATAAACTCAGTTATTAGTTCTGGCAGTTTTATTTGCAGAATATTTGGAACTTTCTGTGCAAATAGCTATGTAATCCATGAATATAATTTTCTTATCATGTAGATTACACATGTATGGAGATAATCATGCAGTTTATTCTTCAGCATCTGTTAGTAGACGAACTACAACGAGTTAGTCTGATTGATTTTCAAACACTGAAAAAGCCTTGATCATGGTCTATTATTTCTTTCATGTATTTTTCTGTTTTTTTTTTTTTTTTTTTTTTTTTTTTTTTTTTTTTTTTTTTTTTTTTTTTTTTTTTTTTTTTTTTTTTTTTTTTTTTTTTTTTTTTTTTTTTTTTTTTTTTTTTTTTTTTGCTACTGGGGATTAAACTGAGGACCTCGTGCTTAAGCTGCTGAGCTATCACCCCAGCCCCATCTTTCATGTATTGTTAGATCATATCATATCTTCTAATACCTTATTAAGGTCTTTTACATCTACCTAAATTTTTTTTTTCCTATAATGGCTGTGTCCTGTCTTGGGGTCAAAGTAATACTGGTACATTTATGGAAGATTGTGGGAAATTGATACTATTTTCCTAAAATTTTTGTTAAATTCACCACTGCACTCACATAGGTCTGGATGCTCATTGTGGAAAGATTTTAAACTGAAAATTCAGTATCTCTAATTAAATGATCTTAACATAAGGCTGGCCACACTATTTCTTGCATAAGCTTTACTAGTTTGTATCTTCAAGAAATGTGTTTATCAAAATTATCAAGTTTATTGGCATAAAATCAACAGTAATAATTCCCCTGATACTGTCTGTTGGATCTGTAGTGGTATGTCTTTTATCTTACCATTGGTTGTATCTTTGTGTTCCACTGTTCATCAGTCTAGATAGAAGTTTGTTGATTTTATTGACCTTCTAAAGGCCAGCCTTTTGTTTTATTTACTTTCTCCAATGGGAGGGGGTTTTTCTTTTTTTAAAATGTATTTAGTACAGAGTGTACAAGGTTTCACTACATAGATCAGACTCATAGTGATCCTCCTGCTTTCAGCCTCTCCAGTGCTGAAATTATAGGCATGTGGCACTGTAACCAGTCTCAATCATATCTCAGCACACCCAGAAGCGGGCCAGCCTAGCATGCTGGGGATCAAACCCTGGTCCCTGCATCTGCTTAAGCAGGCATTTCAATCTGATGACCTACCTGGCCAGCCCCAAATTCTAGTGTTTTCTGAATTTCTTTGATTTCTTCTTTATCCATAGATAATCTGTTGATTGATATTAGATATTGCTGTTCTGTCTAGATGTTGTTATTAATTTCTATTTTAGCTCCATACCATAAGAAAAACCTACATTATGTAAGTTCTCATATTCTATCATTTTCTCCTGAAAACCACATTCTGAATAATAAACATCTCCCTACACTGACATGGAGTAATTTCCAGAAATACTGTGCATTATGTCAGATGAAAATCTAACTCATGTATGTTCCCAAATGAAGAGAATCTACAAAATATGTATAAAACATGACTATCTGTATTAGTCAGCTTTTCTGTAGTTGGAACTTCAAGGAGGAAATTATTTATTGGCCTCGTGGTTTCAAAAACTCAGTCCATGGTCAGCTAGTTCCAAGAAAGAAACACGATGGTAGTTTTGGCAGAACAATTTATTCATTTCATGGCAGCGAGGAAGCAGAGAAGAGGAGCTCCAGAGAAGGACCCAGGACCATGTGCAGTTCCACAGTCAGTCCTGCATGACTCACCCAGAGAGACCCAGGAATGAGTTTTACTGATGCCCTAGGGGGCTTCCAAGCCAACTGAGTCCATGCCACTGAGCCTAACCACCCCACTGCTTACAGGAAGTACTAAAGAGGCAGGTAGAGGTTAGTGGTAGAAACTGGACTTCTCTGAATATGTCTTATTTTCTAGAATTTATTTTGGAATCATGATTACAAAACAAGCTGGAGCAAAAATAAGGTAAATAGCAAGCTCTAGAAATAAAAACCACATGATCACATAATCACAAAATCATAGAGAACAGCAAATGGCTTTTCCATAATACTTTGTATTTTCTTATGAAAGTAAGCAAGTGCTTAATTTGGAATCCCTTAGAGGCACTGTGGGTTAACCTGACAGATTATCAATTGTGTTAAGATGTAAAAAGTAGAGTCAGAAATATATACCTCAAATACTCAAGAGGACAGGTTATAATTGAAAGGTATTAGTTATGCATTTAAATTTTTAAATAATATTTTAAAATGTTTATTCTTCATGAAGAAAGTAAAATGTCGGATAATTTCATGCAATGGTAAATCATAAATTCATTGTTTCTACACATTTTAATTTCATTGAAAAATCAAGTAGTTAGAAGCATAAGGTCAAGAACAAGATCATCTGGGTTATAATCCTGGTTCTGCCACCTCACATCTGTAGGACCTTAGGGAAGTTACTTCACCTATGACCACTCTTTTTCTTTTTGCCTGTCTTATTTCATCTGCCAAATCCACTCTTTCAAGTGACTTTCTGTCCTTTCAACTGTAAAACCACTCTAGACCTGTGCTTTACTGTGATGTTCAATGTGGCCCAGGTGCCAAGATGGCAGAGACAGACTTATCTTATTGGGCAGGAGAGGAGACTCTTAAGAATGTATTGTCCTTCCTTTCTGCATCACCTTAGGTTAATTTTCCCAAATCGCGTACATAATAGTGGAGAAATAAGTATTCCTTTCCAACTCCAAATCTATAATCTTTACAAAAAGATAAAGCCCAAGATTACTCAAGTGGAACTGTCTCGAGCTGTGGCGATGGAGTGTGATTAGTGGTCGCAAACACCTAGTGTGTTTACACAGCGAATTTTACACACTTGAATCGCTCTCTACCCTAGCTCTAGAGCTGGCTACTCAGATTGGTGTTAAAATTCACTGAATGTATACTGCCCAGAAAAAGTGTATATAGTTGCATGACAATTCTTCTTAGAGTAGAACTCTTTAAACATTTAGAAATTTTCTCCTACACAATGTGTATAAAATTTAAATTGGCTCCAAAATGTACTTAAAACTTCAGTACACTTTTTTCCTCTAGAATTGTGCTTAGATTGTCCCTTGCCAAATCTGTGACTACACAAAAGGTCCTTGGATCCTTCTGCTCCTCTCTCAGACCATCAGCCTTCCTCCAGGTCTTCCCGCAGAACTCTGCAAATCTGGGTCCTGGCTCACGTTGCCTCTGTGCAGGTGCAGAGCTCTGCCACCGGCAACATCCAGTACGCAAGCCCTGAAGCTCTGAACTAAGGAACGCTCTGGAAGCCCTGTTTAAAAACTATAACTCTATTCATCAAAACCTGTTTCTATACATGAGATCCTACTCTGTATGTGGAGGTGTTAATAACCAAGAAAGACTGAATGAGACAGAAATGTCAGTCATAAGGAGACAGAGTGGAGAAGCTAGGGGAGGGAGGTTTTCTTTTTTTTTTTTTTTTTTTTTTGGTGGGACTGGGGTTCAAACTCACGACCTTGCACTTGCCAGGCAGGCACTTGTGCCACGGAGCTATCTCCCCAGCCCAGGGAGGGAGGTTTTCATATCCACTCGATTTGTATCTTGTAGGTTCTGCGTATTTTGCCTTTAAAGTACAGTCTGCTAGAAATGTATACACATCTCAGGAAAAGAAAAATAATATGATGATTTTTCAGTGGTGTAAACCTCACGTGGGGAATCCTAGAGGATGTCA
Source organism: Myocastor coypus (assembly GCA_004027025.1). Classification (NCBI taxonomy): domain Eukaryota; kingdom Metazoa; phylum Chordata; class Mammalia; order Rodentia; family Myocastoridae; genus Myocastor; species Myocastor coypus. The sequence continues at coordinate 13,547 of PVJA010022313.1, forward strand.
TATGTCACAGAAAGCCCACTACAGAGCCAGCCCTTAGAGGCAAAACTAAAAGTGCACCTGCAGCAATCCCAATGACCCGAGTAGCAGCTCTCTGTGCCTACAAATGCCCAGAAGTTAATAGCCTCCAGCAGTCTGAGCACCTCCTTTAATTTTTTTTTTTTTCTTTTTGAGACAGGGTCTCTCTATGCAGTTGAGGCTGGCCTTGAGCTCACTTTTGTAGCCCAGGCTGGTCTCGAACTCACACCGATCCTCCTGCCTCAGCCTCCCAAGTGCTGGGATTACAGGCATGCGCCACCACACCTGGCACCTCCTTTAATTGTGGAGGCCAAAGGTAATGTATATTAAACTTATGATGCATCAATAAATTCAGTATTAAAATATTTATAGAACTTCTTTTTCAGAAGTGTGTATACATTTTTTGGCAGACTTTTACACATAAGCTATCTCTGATAGATGTTCTTGCTTTTCTTTTTTTTTTTTAATTTTTTTTCTTGTTTCAGAACTTTTTGTTTGTTTGTTTGTTTGTTTATTATTATGGCCAGCTCAGCCTGCCCTGAGGGCAGGGCTGGCGCAGCATGTGGTGCCAGGGTTCCAACCACGATCCCTGCAGCTGCCTAAGCTTTCCTAAGCAGGCACTTTAGACCACTGAGCCATCCTGCTGGGCCCCTGTCCTTTTGTTTCTAAAAGCCTCCAGAACTGTGCGAGACTTGCACATGTTGGGCAGGGTGCAAAGAGAACAAGGCAGCTCTGTACTTTTGGCTTGGTGTTGCTGTGAATGTGAAACTAAAGAATACTGTTTATTTCTTTAAAAGATTCCCAAAGCCTTTTCAGTATGTGTATGTTGTGCTTTATATGATTATTGCATTTAATTCCCTAACAACCTAAGAGGTAAACGTTGTATTATCTCAATGCATAGGTGAGAGAGTTGAGACCAAACAAGTCGGAACAACTTGCTGCAAAAGACACAGACATGTGCTGCCCAAGTCCCTGTTGAAAACAGGTTTTGCTGGGGACTTGCTGTAGATGGACCAGTGTAGTCAGCCTCAGCTATAGGGTCCCTTCACTTAAGGTCGTGCTCTTCCCAGCCCAACATCAGGTTTCTGATGGAGGCAAAGCCAGGTTTATTAAGGTGTGGTCACCTCTCCAGGCAGGAGTTTTGACAGTCCAGTGCTTGGGGTTGGCCAAGGCCTTGTGAGGCCTTCAGCTTACTTCTAGCACATCCTCTGCCTTATCCTGCTTCTTTCTCCTGTCTTAATGTTTTGATCGTTACTAAGTATCCAGCATGTCAAACTCTGTCTCAGCACCAGCTTTTAGAGAAGTCAGCCTATAGGGCTGGGCAAATAGCTCAGCAGATTAAAGCACCTACAAGCAGGTGCAGGGGCCTGGGTGCCATGCTCAGTCCTGCCGTACTGCCCCTCCCCCCCCAGGGTGCACAGAGACTAGGTATGGTGGCACATGCCTTTAATCCCAGCTCTTGGGAGGCTGTAAACAGGAGGATTACTATTAATCCAGTCTAGTGGTGAGACCCTGAACACCCTGAAGACCCTTCCCTAAAATACAAAGAGAGAGAGAGAGAGAGAGAGAGAGAGAGAGGTAGAGAGAGAGAGATCAGCCTACAGCAATTGCTGAGAGCCACACATCAATTAAGTAGTGACACCTCAAATCAAACCCTAGCAGTCTGATGTTCTCAAACATTATGACATACTGTCCCCAAATACAAAAATAAATCTCTCTTATAAGAAGGGTTAAGGGGGCCTGGCGGGATGGCTCAGTGGTCTAAAGCGCCTGCTTGGGAAAACTTGGGTGGCTTCAGGGACTGTGGTTTGATCCCCGGCACCACATGCTGTGCCAGCCCTGCCCTCGGGGAGGGCTGAGCCAGCCATAAAAATGAGTAAATAAACAAATAAAGGTTCTGAAACAATAAAATAAAGTAAAATAAAATAAAAAATTCTAAAAAAATAATAAGAAGGGTTAAAACCATTACTAGGGATATTTTAAATTTTGTCTTCAATTTATTATGCTGACATTATTGAATTACAATCCATGTACCCTAAAATTTACCCCCTCATTGTATACATATACTTTAGGGCTGCTAGAACATTTACAAATTATGTAAGTATCACTGTTCTGTAATTTCAGAATATTTCAGCATTCCAAAAAAGCAGCCTAAGGGCCTGCCAAATAGCTCAGTGAACTAAAGTGCCTGGTTAGGCAGATGCAGGGGTCAGGGATTCCATCCCAGGCCTGCTGTGCAGGCTCCACCCCCGAGGCACAGATGATTGATACTGGGCATGGCACATGCACCTTTAATCCCAGCCCTTGGGAGGCTGAAAAACTTGCTCACTACAAGTCTGTGCAATGGGACCCTGTAGATGCTGTACTAAATACATAAAGAACAATACAAACCAACCAAACAAAAAAAGTAGCCTGTACCATTTACTCACTAGCTGTCTTCAATTTTTATCCTCCCAAGCAATTCATGGAGTTAAGCTAGTCTTGCGAGGTTTGAAATTTATCTACAGCAATCAAATAGATGAACATTCCTAATTTTATCCTATTGTGAAGTATCAGAACAATTTTACATTATGGGAGGGAATGCGGAGACACATTTATAAAGTACAAAGGAAAAAAGTATCAAGCCCATAAACAATTCCAAGTACTTATTTGGAAATTTCACTCCTTGAAATTTGATCTACCAAAAAATGATAGAAATGGAGGGAAACCAAAAACTTTGCTGCAGCATAGTTTGTAAAACTAAAAACCTAGAAGCAAATTTCCTCCATTATGGGTGAATGGTTAACTAAATTATGGCATATTAACAGAATGGATATTATACATTCACTAAGGACAAAATAACAAGGAAAATGTCTGGTATAACATTAAGCATAAAAGCAGAATATATATATATATATATATATATATATATATATATGTATATATATGTGTATATATATATACATATATATGTATATATATATAGATATTATATATATGGATAAGCAAAAGGGAAATGAAAACAGTTGTTGCAACAGGAGGTTGAAACTGAATTATTTTCATGCTTCTGAGTGTTTTCACAATTGTCAAAATGTGGTCTTCACATTAAACTTAAACTGGAGGGAAATAAGCATATATCATTTCTTGCTAGTAAAACTTGTCATTTATAAGCAGCAATGGCATAACATACAATTCTTGCTAAAAACAAGGACTTTGAACTTTTCAGACTTTCATTTTGTCTCTGTTCCCTCTGAGATATGACCTTGGGCAATAGCTTAACTCTGTAAGCCTAAGGTTACACAGCTGTTAATAGAGGTTAATCATCCCATCTACCTCATAGGGTTGTTATGAAGATGGAGAGAGTGGTGCCTAGCAACACTCGGTAAATGGTAACTCCTGTTAGTTTGCGTGTGTAGGTAATGGGTCAGAATGATTGTGGTACTGACAAGAACAGAAGGAATAGAGAACAGAATTCAGTACTACTGATAGTACTTAAAAAAGTGAGGGGTGATACAATTTTGCACTAGGTACCCAGGTAGAGGACTTCCATCAACTTTAGCAATTGATTAGTCCAGCTCAGGCCAGGGGAACATTGCTTCAAAAGAGTTGGAATTGGGGGCATTATCTTTACTAAACTAATCTTTACTATATAGAAGAATCTGTAGCTATACCATGCTCACTGGTGGCCTCCTTGAAAACTTCATCCAAGAAACTCAAGCCTTGCTGACATTGTCACTCACTTCATTAGTGAATACAAAGGTTATGAGTTCTTCTCTTACTGTAATTATTTATATCATCATCAGTCATCAGTATCGAAGAGTCAGTGTGGCATACTAAGCAAGCCTATAGATGTCTTTGTCTTCCCTCCTGTTCTGGATGAGCCGTCTTGCTCCCAGGCCCAGCCCTCCCTCGCACACAGGACGATAGCCCAGCCTTCCTGGCCACTTAGGTATTTTAAGTTTCTTTTACCTGTGCCTTGGTTTGGCCTCTATTTCCTCTCCTCAGCATATAGACACACTGATATCCCACCTTAGTAAAAATCAAAATTTATAGCTCGATCCCAAGTCTTTCTACATGCATGCCATTTCCCTCCTGCCATTCATTCATTCATTTATTTATTTATTTATTTATTTAAAGAATTTTTTATTTTACTTTCAAATTTGCCTGGATTCACTTTCTTTTTTCTAATTAATTAATTAATAATTATTTTTATTCTTGTTTCAGAACCTTTGTTTATTGACTCATTTTTATGGCCGCCTCAGCCCGCCCCGAGGCCAGGGCTGGTGCAGCATGTGGTGCTGGGGATCAAACCATGGTCCCTGAAGCCGCCCAAGCTTTCCCAAGCAGGCGCTTTAGACCACTGAGCCATCCTGCTGGGCCCCAGTAGTATATTTATTTCTTTGAGATGGGATCTCACCATGTTGCCCAGACAGGTGTTACTTATTTATTTATTTTATTATTAATTTATTTATTTTAGAATTTTTTATTTTATTTTCTTGTTTCAGAACTTTTGTTTGTTTATTTATTTATTTTTATGGACAGCTCAGCCTGCCCTGAGGGCAGGGCTGGCGTAGCATGTGGTGCCGGGGATCGAACCGTGGTCCCTGCAGCCGCCTAAGCTTTCCTAAGCAGGTGCTTCAGACTACTGAGCCATCCTGCCAGGCCCCCCAGACAGGTTTTAAACTTCTGGCCTCAAGCAATCCTCCTGCCTCAGTCTCCTCACAAGGGAGGACTACAGGCATATACTTCTGCACCTGGCTCATATTCTAGAAATTTATAAACAAATCTCAGTATGTACCTTTCTTTTCTGTTTTTTTCACATGCTAGGACAGTTTTGAGATACCCACGCTGCAACACGTATAAACAATCCATTATCCTCCATTGCTGAATTTTATTTTTATTACAGTTTGTCCATTTACCTGCTAATGGGCACTTGAGTTATTTCCAGAAAAGAAAGCATACATCTATTACAAATAAAACTGCTATTAGCGTTCACTATCTATTGTTGCTATAGACATAAACTTTCATTTATCCTGGGTAAATATCTAGAGTGCAAAGACTACACCAAATGACATGTGTACAGTTAATTTTTTAAAGAAACTGAAAAACTGCATCCAAGGTATTTAATTTTTACATTTCCACCAGCATATATGAGTTCTAGATCATCTCCATCCTAATAAGTTCTTGGCATAAAGTCAGGTACTTTATTCTTACCATTCTGGTAGATATGCTTTCTCACTGTGGTCCTAATTAGCCTTTGCCTCCTAATGAAGTTGGGAATTTTTTTCATACGCTTACTTGCAAGTCACAAACTCTTCAATGAAATATTTATTCAAATCTTTTCTCCCTTTTTTTTACTGAGTTGTATTGATATTGTTAAGGATATTTTTTATTTTTCTAGCATCTGGCTTTTTACTGGTTGGTTGTTTTTCAAGCCCAGCATTTTAAAAAGTCACCTTTGGTGGTAGTCAAAAAGTGGAGGTTGGGACAGGCAGAATGGTCACTTGGGAGGAGGATGCCGGTATGGCAATGACAGGTCCTTCACATGTAGTATCAGGCCAAGAGTCTAGTAGCCAGGGCCACACTGGCAGCCAGAATTAACGGGAAGCTGGGCTTCCTCAGTACACTTATGGCTGTTCAGAAAGGGTAGCTGTTGCCTTCCAGGGCACCTTTGTCTTGTTGAGCAGTATAGAAGGGGCATTTACAGATATCTCCCTTCCCATCATGCACAGGGAACTCAGCTTCCAGGATATCTCTGGCCAGCATGGAGTCAGCCTGGCCCAGTTCATCAGTTCTGCATGTTGTACTCAAAGGTCTTGTCTGCTTCCTCCATGATCATCTCTTTGGTCTTCAGGCTCAGATCCAGGGCATTCACCTTGGCCTAATAGAACTGCTTGAACTGCTGATCATTGTCCACATTCTCAAAGTGGTAGAATTGGGTCCCTTCTCCTGTACTGGGGACCTTCAGGGCCCATTGGGCCACTTTCTTTAGCACCTGTCCCACTGAAAGGTCTTCAATATAGTGGGTATAGGCATAGGCCACAAGCAACTCTGGCTCATTTTGACCCACACAGTGGATCTGCTCCACCTACTTCTGGGTAGCCTCAGAGCATATCACCTGCTGCTCCCAGTATTCACCAAAGAAATATTCCATGTCCTTTGTCAGTGTCTCATTCCAGTGCAGCTCTGCAAGGAAGTACAAGGGCGCAAAGCTGGATGGTCCTTGTTTTGGCCCGTTTTCTTCTCTAGGGCCAAGGATGTGAAAGTGCAGCTGCGGTGAGCTCACGTATTTCCTTCTTAATGTTGCCTTTCAAGAAGTACTTGACAAACTGGGTGTTTTCTGCCTGGTCACATGTTTCCTTGGTTGCTTCCTTTAAAAGCTCAGATAGGTCAGGCATTCTGATATAGTTATCCTTGTCTGGAGCCACAGGGTTCCTTCTCTCTAACTCATCTACCCCTTCAGAAGTCTCTGCTTCTGCTGACATTGCTGTAGAGTAGTTTTTGCTACCCTTCTCTGGTTCTATCTGTATTTCCTTTCTTCTCCTTTAGGACATTCTATTGTGTGATTTCTTCAGTACAGTCTTTTGGAACTCTAATCTTCAGATTCACCATCAGCCACAGACCCGCTCCACTAGTTGGTTAAGTACCTTACTAAGCTTGCCAGTCAGCTATTCCCTCAGCTGCCTCTGTTAAGGATATGTTTTAATATTCTGGATGCAAATCCTGTATTAGATATATAATTTCAAATATTTTACCCCAGTGTTTTTATTCTGCTAGCCGTGATTTTTTAGAAAGCAGAAGTTTTAATTTTGGTAATTTTAATTTATTAACTACTGTTTTTGGTGTTATACCTAAGAAATCTTTGCCAGGCTCAGTATCATAAATGTTTTCTAGTATGTTTTATTCTAGAAATTTTACAGCTTTAGGTTCTACATTTAAGTCTTTAATCATTTGAAATTTTATAATTTTATACAGTATAGATTGAAGTTGTCTCTTCAGCATAGTTTTATTTAAGCACTGGTTGAAATGATCTTTCTCCAGAAAATTCTCTCTGTACTGAGAGCAAATTGGCCAAGCAATGGCCGTGACTCATCCAGATGGCTAACACTGACAAAAGTTCTACAAAACGCTGTACATGGTTTCAGGGTAAATCCTCAGATGATTTGGCTGACTTTGTCAGATACAAAAGTTACATTTTTTGTTATATAGATCTTGCTTTCACTTCGTCTTAATCATCCAGCAGAAAAGTTTAACCACAAGGTATAAAAAGCAAAGCCAGATTAATATGCTGAGCTGTAAAAGGCTCAAGTCAACAGCTTTTGACATTGCCAGTTCTGCTGATAACCCACTATTATTATGGACTACTGGACTATACATACAACTACTTTCTCTTAGTTCAATGAGAAGATTTGTATTAATAATGCTTAGAAAAGTTATCACGTTTGCATCTTGTACTTTGAACAACTACTATGAAGACAACAACGTGCATTATATTAATTATTGTGGCTGTCCTACTCACATGTTTTGAAACTGTCTCATTATTTCTTTATTAAAATTAATACAATTTACTCTGTGTACCTTTGTCAAAATTCAGCTGTCTATATTCTTGTAGAAATACTTCTACTCTTGATATTCCATTCCATTGATCTGTTTGTCTCTTTGCCAAAATTATATTACCCTGATTATTGTACCTTTATTTAAAAAAAATCTTGAAATAAGGTAGCGTTAGCCCTATAATTTTGTTCTTTGTGGGGCTGGGGAGATAGCTCCGAGGCACAAGTGCCTGCTGGGCAAGTGCAAGGTCGTGAATTCGAACCGTGGTCCCACAAAAATAAATAAATAAATAAATAAATAAATAAATTTTGTTCTTTGTTTAAAAAGTTATTTTAGTTGTTCTAGGTCCTCTCATTTTCATATTAATTTTAAACCATTTCCTTTATTTATTTATTTATTATTGGACATAAGGTCTTGCTTTTTTACCTAGGTCACCCCAAATTCCTAGGCTCAAGTGTCCACACACATAGAGTTTCTAAGTACCTGGAACTGGAGAAACATCACTTTGACTAGAATTATTTACTGCATGGTTTAATTTGCTGTGCTAGGAATCAAATAGAAGATGCGTATGTGCTAGACAAGCACTATGCCACTCAGCTACTCCCATAGCCCTCAGTTTACATTTAAAAAAAAATCTGATGAAATTTCATTGATATTATATTAAATCTACAGACCAACAGATCTAACTGACATTTTAATAGTATTGAGTCATATATATGTATGTCACAAATAGGTGTATTACCTTTTTTTGTGTGTGTGTCATACTGGGGATTGAACTCAGGATCTCATGCTAGGTATTTTTCTCTACTCATTTACATCTTCAACTTCTTTCAGTAGTTTCTTACAAGCTCCAGTGTTCAGGCATTTGTAGACCTTCATATTTATGGTAAAATAGTTCATGATTTATACTATCATAAATACTATCTTTTAAATTTTCAATTTCTGATTGTTCATTATTATTATTATTATATAAAAAGCTTGTTCTTTGTATATTGTCCTTGCATCCTGCAACATTTCTACATTCATCAGCTCTAGTATATTTGGTAGTTTCGAGTAGATTTATACATAGAATAATAGCTAGCTGTAGCTCATAGCCCTAGAGGTCTATTTGCTAATATTGCAAACTATATTAAAGAATATCAAATGCTAAAACAAACTGGAATTCCTGATGAACCCAGGTTGAGGTAGATAGATGGATAGAGATAGATAGATACATACATACATACATACATACATATATATACATACATAGATACATAAATGGATAGATTTGAAAGTTGATTTAGAATTTCTCCATTCATATGCAGGAGGAATATTGTTCTGCAGTTGTTTTTTTTTTCATGATGTCCTTGATTTTTAATATTTGGGGAATGTTGACCTCATAGGAATCAGAAATTAATTCCAACTTTCCAATATTCTAGAAACATTTGTGTATAGAACTTATATTATTTCTTTCTTAAATAATTCATAAAATCAACCACTGGACACATGTGGGTCTTCTAGAGGATTTTTGTTGTATGAAGATGTCTCTTTAACTGTAGGTTCAGTTCTTTTGCATGCACGAGCACTGGCGCATCTATTACTTCTTGAGCAAATCTTTGTATTTTGTGTCAAGGAATTGTTCATCTCCTCAAACTGGGGCTCATTGTCACAAAGTTATCCTTAATATTCCTTACTAGTCTTTAAATAATTGTAAAAAATATATTAATACTATGTATCACTTTTACTCCTGATTTTGGAAATTTATATCTCTTTTTTAACCTACTCAAAAAAATACCCATTTCATTGATCTTTTCATTGATCCCTTATAGTTTTTATCTTCTGTTTTACTGATTTCTGTTGATTTTCTCTACTTAAGTCAACTTGGGTTTAGTTTTTCTTTTTTTCCTATTTTTTGGGGGCTTTTATTCAGGCAGAAGCTGGGGTTGTTAACTACAATTTTTCTTATTCTTCTATATGGGCATTTAGTTCCATAAATTTCTCCCTGAGTACTATTTTAGTGGGATCATATAACTTGTATATGATGTCCTTTCTTCTTTTGTTTCAGAATACTTGTTTATTTCCCATGTGATTTTTTCTTTGATTACCTGCTCGTTTAAAAATATCTGAAGATTTTCCAGTGATTTTTCTGCCATTGATTTTTAATTTAATTACATTATAGCCAAGAGATACTTATGTCTTAGTTACTTTTCTCTCGTTGCTGGGACAAATATCTGGCACTCAAAATGAAGGAAGGAAAGGCTTATTTAAGTTACTAGAGGTTTCAGTCCATATTCAGCTGGCCCAAGGCTGAGTGGAACAGGGCAGAGAGCATCCAGTTCATGGTGGCGGAACAGCAACAATCAAGCCAGAGGCAGCCAACCAAACAGGGCAGCAGAGCAACAGCTCCAGTCTGTCTCTGTCTCTCTTTATAGTACATTCAGGCTCTCCGTCTCAGCCTATCCACTTTAGGCTACACCCATAATCCCAGAAGTACTCAGACCATAATTCCATCAGTATTAAAACAGATAATCCCAGGGATCATGGATCAAGTCTCAAACTCTAGATCAATACTAAATTACATAATCCCAGTGACTCATGAGTCAAGTCTCAATCTATAGAAGTCCCTGCTCCATGACTGCATGAGGCTTTGGGGGGACAACTAGACATAAACCATAATAACTTATATGAACTGAATCTTTTAAAAGTTGTTTTTGAATTATTTCACAGATCAGGGCATTAGTATATTCCATGTGTACTTGAGAGGAATTTATACTCCAGCTTTTCAATTAAATATTCTGTGGTTGTCAGGTAGCTCAATTACATTAACAGTACTGTCAAAATCACTAAATAGCCCTACTGGTCTTGTGTCTTGATGAATAGCTTTTTGATAAATTGTAGATTCACCATTATGGAATGTTCTTATTTATGCAAGATAACATTCTTTGCCTAGAAAACTATCTGGTTATAAGGGTGAATGCCCACATCAGGAAAACAGTCCAATTCCAACAAGTAACATAATGATGTACTTCAAATACCTAGAAAAATGAGAGTAACACAAAGTCAATACAAAATCTAAAAAAAAAATCTTAAAAACCAATCAAAAGTTGGTTCTTTGAAGTGATAAACAAAATAGATAAACCTTTTGCCAAGCTTATGAAAAGAAGGAAAGAAAAGACCCATATCATTGCAAGTAGGAATGAAAAAGGTGAAACCACAATGGACATTGCCAAAGTCCAGAAGAATGTCAGTGGCTACTTTGAAAACCTGTATTCCAATATACTAAAGAATATAGAAAAAATGAATGGACCCCTAGGCACACATGAATTACCAAAACTGAACAAAGAAGAGATAAAAACCCTAAACAGGCCAATATTAGGCAATGAAATTGAGACAGTAATAAAAACCATACCAATCAAGAAAAGCCCAGTACCTATAGATTCACAACTAAATTTATTAGAAACTTCTGGCTTTAATGAAAGAATTAGTGACCATATTCAAAAACTCTTGCATGAAATTGAAAGAAAAAGAACTCTGTAGGGGCCCAGCAGGATGGCTCAGTGGTCTAAAGCGCCTGTTTAAAAAAATAATAATAATAAAATAAAAAAAATAAAGCGCCTGTTTAGGAAAGCTTAGGTGGCTGCAGGGACCGCGGTTGGATCCCTGGCACCACATGCTGCGCTAGTCCTGCCCTCAGGGCAGGCTAAGCCGGCCATAAAAATAAATAAACAAACAACCAGAAGTTCTGAAACAAGAAAAAAAAAAAAATTTAAAAAATAAAATAAAAGAAGTCTGTAAAATTCATTTCCTCAAACTAATATTACCCTGATACCAAAACAAGAATTTAACACAAAAAGAAAACTACAGACCAATTTCCTAAATGAACAGAGATGTAAACGATAGGCACAGAATCCTAGGTTATCAGTCTTGTTTGAGCACTTTAAAGATATTAGTCTACTATTTTATCACTACCATTATTTCTTTTTTTTAAACTTTTTTTATTTTTATTTATTTATTTATTTATTTATTTATTTATTTATTTATTTATTTATTTATGTTTTTCTTGTTTCATAACCTTTATTTGCTAATTCACTCATTTTTATGGCTGGCTCAGCCCTCGCCCTGACGGCAGGGCTGGCGCAGCATGTGGTGCCGGGAATCGAACCTCGGTCCCTGAAGCCGCCCAAGCTTTCCCAAGCAGGCGCTTTAGACCACTGAGCCATCCCGCTGGGCCCCACTACCATTATTTCTGGTGAGAAATCTACTGTCATATTTATCTTTGTTCTTTTATGTTTGTTTTACTTACATGCTTTTAAGATTTTCCCTATCACTGGTTTTGAGCTGTTCGATCATTTTGTGCTTTGATGTGGGTCTCACATTTCTTGCGTTTGAGGTTTGCTGAGCTCTTTGAATCTATTAGTTTATACTTTTCAGTAAGCTTGGAAAATTTTTCATAATCATTTCTTCAATTTTCTTTCTGTCTAGCCCTTTGTTATATATGTATTAGGCCACTTGGACTTGGTTTCAAAGTTCACCAATACCATTCATTTTTCAATTCTTAATCTTTTTGCCTTGTGTACCTCATTTTAGATAGATTCTATTGTACCTTTAAGTTCACTAGTCCAGTGTTGCAAGGATAGCCGGCATTATTTCCTCTGTTCTCTTTCATGGACTATGTACTGAATATTCAGCTAAATAACTGAGGGGGGCTTTTCCTAGGTCTCTGAAATGTGTGTGTAGTTCTTTACTCCCTAGCAGTCTGTCACATGACCTCTAGGTACCTTGATCTCCTAGACTCTCATTTCTGCTCCCCTATGCAGTCCAACAAGCTCTGTCTCCTTGTGTGGAGATCTGAAAACTCAAGGAAGAAGGCTGCAGAAATTGTATAGCTCACTCTCTTGTTTCTTGCCTCTCAGTGATCACCCTTTTTTTTCTTGATATTTCAGATCACTCGTTCACATATAGTACTTTGTCCTTTCTTCAATTATTTCATGCGGGAAAGTAAATATAGCAAGTTACTTCATCTTGGGCAAAAGCGGAAGCTGTTCTTCCTATATTTATGCATGAAATTTTCTACCAGGACAACAAATTAAGAAAATAGAAAAGCAATACATACTCAACTCTTGTGTTTCTACTTCATTCTTCCCTGTTATTTCTCAAACCTACCCTATTCTTTTGTGGCTGCACTACTGAAACCATGCTCTTCATTAACCTTCAATTCTCTGTCCTCATTTTGCTCACCCTCTAAATTTATGAAATAATCATTCCATTTATCTTGAAACCACCTTTTCTTTTCTCATCCAAGAGAGCACACAAATTCTTTGGATTTTCTGCTGTCTGCCTCTCTTTTGTAGTATTCTTTATCCTCTAAATTTCACAGTGCGGGGCCCGGCAGGATGGCTCAGTGGTCTAGAGCGCCTGCTTGGGGAAGCTTGGGCGGCTTCAGGGACCGAGGTTCGATCCCTGGCACCACATGCTGTGCCAGCCCTGCCCTCGGGGTGGGCTGAGCCGGCCATAAAAATGAGTGAATAAACAAACAAAGGTTCTGAAACAAGAAAAAAAATTTAAAAAATAAAAAAAATTCACAGTGCCTTATGATCCAAATTCAGATGTCTTCTCTATACATGCTCCTTGTATTATCCATTTCATTCCGTCTTAGGATGCTGAACGCCATATGGTCACATCTTCAACTCTGATTTTTTTATCATATAAACATAGGTATGAGTTTCTACTTGTTATTTCCTTAAAGTTTTCTAATAGTCATTTTAAATATAGTATGCAGAAAAGAAAATTTTTTATTTTTCCCCCTTCTAAGGGGGTCTCTCTCCTGAGAAGTTCTTATCACAGTAAATGGCAACAGTATTCACTAAATTGCCTGGATCAAAACCTATAATCACCTTAGTTCTTCCATTTTGTTCACAGACCATATATGGCCCATCTGCAACCCAAGAAGCTATATCTTCAAAAGCCACCTACTTTTTGTAAATTCTATGATTAGTACATTGTTCTAAGACAACTTCGGCTTGTCTTAATACATTGTGCTAAGACAACTTGTGGACACTAAAGAGGCTCCTTGACTTGCAGCTCTATAATATATTCTCGAAAAACACCCATAGTGTTACTTTTAAGATATAAATCATCCCACTTGGGTTTCTGGTCAGAAATTTGATGACAGTATTCTAAAATCCATGTGGAATTTCAAGGGACTCTGTGTAGCCAAAATCATCTTGAAAAAAAAAGAAAAAAAGGACTTATACTTCCAAATTCCAAAACATTTTATAAAACAACAATTACCAAGACAGTGTGGTACTAGAATAAGGATAACTTATGGCTCAGTGAAATATAATTGTGGCCAGAAGTAAACCCACATATCAATAGTCAACTTTCAACCAAGGCTTTATGACAATTCAATAGTGGAAGAATACACTTCAACAATGTCAAGATAACTGGATAGTCACATGTTAAAAATGCATTAGGACCTTACTTCACACTACTTGTAAACATTAACTCAAAATAGACCAAAAGCCAAAGTACGAGGGCTAAAAATAAAACTCTTAGAAGAAAATACAGGTTCAGTGTAATCTTCATGCCTATAGATTAGGCAATGATTTCTTTTTTCTCTTTTTTTTGGGGGGGGGGGCGGACTGGGGATAGAACTCAGGCCCTTGTGTTTGCCAGGCAAGCACTTATTCCACTGAACTATCTCCCCAGCCCCTAGGCAATGATTTCATAGCTAGGACATCAAAAGCGAAAGCAAAGAAAAAATAACTAAATTAGGCTTTATCATAGTTAAAAAAATTTGGTAACCATAAACAAGGATATGGTTAATATGACCAAGACAACCCACAAAATAGGAAAATGTATTTTTAAGTTACACATCTAATAAGACTTAAGAATTGGGGGGCTAAAAACACAGCTCCATGGCACAAGTGCCTGCCTCGCAAGTGCAAGGTCATGAGTTTGAATGCTGGTCCCGCAAACAAATAAACAAACAACAAAAAAAGCCCTCAAAAAACAAGCAAAAAAAATTGAAAATATATATAGGTAACTCTCATAATGTAACAGTAAAAGGATGATTAAATGGGCAAAGGATTTTATTCTAGTCTGTTCTGTACTGTTATTACTTATTAGGTAATTTATACCAAAATCAATCTATTGGTTCATAGTTCTGGAAGTTAGTGTTCGGCCTGGCCAGCGCCTACATTCCATGTCCTACAATGGCTGAAAGGCAGAGAGAAGGAAAGAGAGAGTGAGAGAGTGCTGATATTGTTCTTTAATAAGGAACTCACTCTTGCAATAACATCATGAAGCCATTCAAGAGAGCTGAGCTCTCATGGCCTAATCACCTCTCAAAGATCCCCTCTCCTAGTACTGCCACCTGATCAAGTTTCTAGTATATAAAGTTTGAGGGACACACCCAAACCATGGCAGATTTGACCAGACATTTTCCCATAGATGTACAGGTGACCAATAAGCACACGAAAGACTGCTCAACTTCATTATTTCTTAGAGAAATCCAAATAAAAACAATAATGGGTTGGTACTCACATATAGAAGAACCTTTAATTAAAAAAACAGAAAATAGGGGCTAGGGAGATAGCTCCATGGCACAAATGCCTGCCTGGCAAGTGCAAGGTCTTGAGTTTAAACCCCAGTCCTTCAAAACAAACAAACAAACAAACAGAAAATAATGAGGGTTAGTAAGAAAGTAGAAAATTGGAATGATTATACACTGCTGCATAGGTACTTCGGAAAACATTCTGTAGTTACTCAAAATATTAAGTAAGGAATTATCCTATTATCCAACAATTCTAGTATTTAATTCTAGACCACAAAAGGAAAAAAAACAACAACAAAAAAAAAACACTTGCCCACACAAAAATTGTAAATAAATGTTCACATATGCAATATCTATAATAGCCAAGAAGCAGAAGTGATCCAAATATCCATCAGCTGATGAATGGGCAAGCAAAATATGGGATAACCATACAATGAAATATTCTTCATATATAAAAGGAATTAGGGGCTGGGGAGTTAGCTCCGTGGCACAAGTGCCTGCATGGCAAGTGCAGGGCCCTGAGTTCAATTCCCAGTTCTGAAAAAAAAAAGTTGAAATCTAAAAAAGGAATTAAACACTAACAAACACATGCAAAATGACAATGAATGAATGCAAATGCTAGGAATGAATGAGTTCTTTTTTTTTTTTTTAAGAATTTTTTACTTTTTATTTTTATTTATTATTATTATTATTATTTTCTTGTTTCAGAACCCTTGTTTGTTTATTCACTCATTTTCATGGCTGGCTCAGCCCGCCCCGAGGGCAGGGCTGGCACAGCATGTGGTGCCGGGGATTGAACCGAGGTCCCTGAAGCCTCCCAAGCTTCCCCAAGCAGGGGCTTTAGACCACTGAGCCATCCTGCCAGGCCATGAATGAGTTCTGAAAATGGTATTTAGGTAGATGAAGTCAGACACACAAGATCTTAGGCTATGGGGTTTATTTTGGTGACGATGAAATATTCTGGAAATATACAGTGGTGACAACTCTGTGAGTATAAAACCACTGAATTGTATCCCTCAAAGGGGTCAATTTTTAATTTTTTTTTAAAATTTTTATTTATTTATTTTTAAAAAATTTATTTATTTTTTCTCTTGTTTCAGAACCTTTGTTTATTCACTCATTTTTATGGCCGGCTCAGCCCGCCCTGAGGGCAGGGGCTGGCGCAGCAGAGATTGAACCAAGGTCCCTGAAGCTGCCCAAGTTTTCCCAAGCTGGCACTTTAGACCACTGAGCCTTCCCACCGGGCCCCCTTTTTTCTTTCTTTTCTTTTTTTTTTTTTAATTTTTTAAAAATTTATTTATTTATTATTTTTCTCTTGTTCCAGAACCTTTGTTTTTTATTTATTTATTTATTTATTTATTTATTTTCTTGTTTCAGAACTTTTGTTTGTTTATTTACTTATTTTTATGGTCAGCTCAGCCTTCCCTGAGGGTAGGGCTGGCACAGCATGTGGTGCCAGGGATCAAACTATGGTCCCTGCAGCCACCTAAGCTTTCCTAAGCAGGAGCTTTAGACCACTGAGCCATCCTGCCAGGCCCCAAAGGGGTCAATTTTAGCCTGTGAAATATACCTCATTTTAAAAATAAAATGTAAACCAGATCTTGTTATCCCTGTCTACAAAACCTCTAATGCAATGATGGTGAACCTTTTAGTGTTTTTAATGAAAACACACAGCCCACTGTGGCACTTGCCCACAGGCTCAGCACCACTGCTCTAATGACTTTGTCACACTTTAAATCCAAACGTCTTCCCTAGCCTATAAAGCCCTACCTGGCCTGACTCTGGCTTCCTCTGCCATGTTCTAGCCTTTCATCCATCCCATCTCTCAGTGCCACTGGGCTGTCCTTGCTATTTTTGGGCCTACCCTTGCCTCAAGGCCTTTGCAATTTCCATGTCTTCCTTTGGGATGTTCCTTCTCAAGATCTTTACATGACTTACTTTTTTTTTACTTCATCCTGGAACCTGTTCAGCTCCCATTTCTTCTAAATACCTTTTCCTATCATCTGAAATAAGAGTGGCACAGGCAAGGAAGTTGATGCTTGCAGCCCCAGCCCTTGAGAGGCTAACCAGGAGGCTCACCGCTGTGAATTCAAGGCCACCCTGACCATATAGTGAGTTTAAGCCAGCCTGAACTATATAAGTCTGTCTCAAAAATACAATAAAATATAATAGTGGTGTAATTTTCCAGCCCTTTTCACTACCTTAATTTTTTCTCTCGCATTTCCTATTACCTGGAATTGTATTATTTATCTGTTTATTGTTTGCTGTTCACTGGAATGTAAACTTTATAAGTAAAGAGATTTTTCTTGGTCTTGTTGAATTCCACACCTATTATCTGTGAATGAGACCTAACAGATGTACAGAATTTGATTTGCTAAGTAAAATAATGAAGGAAAGAATATATATTAGATGAGAAAAACATTTCAATACAAAATGATTGCAACTGCTTTGCTTTTTAAGGAAGCATAGAATAATTCATATTAGCAAGAAAATAAGGTTTATGTCTACTTAAAATGGATACAGTGGCACCTTGGCTCATGAATTTGGGTCCTTTCACAAATCTGTTTGCAAACAGATGGAAAAGAAAGGGTCAAATTCAGGAGTTAGGACCAATGTTGACCTTAGGTGGAGGTGGGAATTCGATTTGGTTCTGGTCCTGTTACGTTTGCTATCAGAATTGGGGAAAGAATTAAGTTCTTGGGCTGAGTTGCAGCTGTACTAGAGAAGAAAGAAAAGATTCAACATTTCAAACTTATTTCAATGTGAATTTTGAAAAACCTCATGAAACATCTTTTTCTTTTTATGGAGGATTGCGTTTTGGATATACAAAGCTCAGGTGGGTATTTAAGACTAAACTGCTGTTTGATACAGAGTAAAAGTGTAATTTCTTGGACATTTCAAAGGAAAAAAGGTCTAAGAAACCAAAACTTAGGGCTCTGCAAAAGAGCAGGGCTCCACATGAGTTGGAAAGATAAAGGGAAACCAAGCAACAAAATGAGAGACTAAAGTTTGGGAAAAAGAAGTAAGAACGTGATGAGTGAGAAACAGATGCTATGTTAAATGAGAATAAGAACCGAGAGCCAGAGTGTTCCCAGGAAGAGGATGGAATCTTGGGAACTCAATCCCAATATTTCCCTTAAGAAAACCTCCGAAGACCATACCCCAGGAACAAAAAAAGCAATGTTTAAATAGAACCTGAGGGGCCTGGTGGGATGGCTCAGCGGTCTAAAGCGCCTGCTTGGGAAAGCTTGGGCGGCTTCAGGGACCTCGGTTCCATCCCCGGCACCACATGCTGCGCCAGCCCTGCCTTCAGGGCAGGCTGAGCCGGCCATAAAAATGAGTGAATAAAACAAAGGTTCTGAAACAAGAAAATTTAAATAAATAAATAAATAAATAAATAAATAAATAAATAAATAAATAAATAAATAAATAGAACCTGAATATCTACTCTTTGTTCCCTACTATGAAACTGATGGAAATAAGCACAACCTTCCATCCTGAAAACCTTTGATGTGAATAGCACCCTCTAAGGTGTGCAGTGAGAAGTGTGAGGCTGAGAAACAGTGCTGGTGACAAAGGTGAGCATCCATCTCTGCCATATGTGTTAATTATCAGAAAGGATGAAGACTGAGACATTCCACCATCTGAAGCAACTGAGCTGGAGATTCTTCATAAGGGCCAGCACAGAGCACTCACTTGAGGAACCTGGGAGGGCACAGAGCACCCAAGCTGAACAGGTGTTTCAGCCCCAAGAACACGGGGAGTGAGAGCCTGGCTAGTTGTTAGGCAAAGGGGTTTTGCCTGATATCAACCTGCCAAGTTTATAAGTAAATGCGCCATGGTTGTTGAGCAGCGCTTTTCACCAACAGGACAGAGCACTCCGCCTGATCTCAGGCTTCTGTATCTTACCTATTTCTTCATCTTCTCACCACCCTTGATGATCCTCCCACCTTAGGAAGTTCCAGTGGCACACTGGACATGGTATCCCATTTTTAAAAGAAAAAGAAAACAAAAATGCAACAGAGTACTGCTTGGTTTTTTGCAAGGCTGCTCCTGTTAGAATTTAGCAAGATAGCTCAGTGCTTTGGGCATGACATTAATGAGGTACATCTATGGGTTGAAACAATATCTTTTAAAGTATTGTTTCTATTTTGTTGTTGTCAATACATCTGAAGTTAAGGATACAAAACAGCAAGGAATAATCCCAAGTAGATCAACATTTTTCTCATGGCAAACAAAGCTCAAAAAAGTGATATTTCATAACTTCATTCCTAACATTTGCACAAGAAAGTATCTTTTTAAAATTTCTTCCTGAGGTGTGAGGAATTTGGTGAAGGCTTTCACCACCCTGACTGGTAGTAGAGATTCTCCTGTTTCAGCTTCCCTGGTGCTGGGATTACAGGTTTGCACCACCACACCAGGTCTCAGTCTCATTGGCTGATTCAGCGTGCCTGAGAATGGTCCTGTGGAGCATTTGGTGTCAGGGACTGATCCCTAGTCCCTGTGGTTGCCTAAGCAGGTGCTTACCCGCCCAAGAAAGTATCTTATAAAGAAGGAAGTTCAAGGTGTAAACACTAGTCTCCGCCAAAGTCCTGCCCCCGAACTGATGACCCTTGACAGAACTATTATTCCATGTTCAGAGTCTCCTGTATGTGTACAAAGGGCCCTACATTTTAAAAAATACCTCAAAAGAAGTTTTCCTGCCTAAACTATGGTTCTATTTATTTCTCATAACAGACCAAAGTAGAAATCAAAAAGCAAATACATAGCCCAAAAGCTGCAAAAAGCTAGTTTTTTTATAATCTTCCCACACCTTAAATAAACATGAAACATTTTAACTATCTATGGTCAGATACTACAGGAAATAAAGTAAAAAAACAAAACAAAAAGTCTCAACCTTACTGTCAACATCTTCTAGATGAAATGTACTTTTCCTTACTTTCATGCGCCTTCACAAAAACAGCCACCTGGCAAAGGCAAATCACATCCTTGTTTCACAAAGAAACTTGAGACTCAAAGAAGTCAGCTAATATGCATGCGATTACAGAGTTAACAAATGGTAGAACTGGATCTCAACCCCATAGCCCATCTTTTCTCCTCAGTAAAAATATAGAAAATAATTTATGGTCACTTCCTTTTACCTCCCAGCCACCATCTACCCTTTAGTTCATTTCAGGCTGAATTCCCTTCACCCTGAACAGGAACATTTTGCTTTTGAGGGGAGGTAAGGTGAAGTTTTTTCCCCAATTAAGGGGTACTGAGATGTAGCATTGCTCCAAATGTAAGTATCCCACAGAGGTTGTCGTTGGAATGCAAGAACAGTCATCTGTAGAAAAAACTCAGAAAAGAAGTATCGTGGCCCAATAGTAACACATTACAAAACTACCAATAAACAATGGTCAAGAAAGCATGCTTGGTTTTGCAAGGGGAAATATCAGACAGCCCATTTTACAGTCTTTTAGCTTTCCAATAAGATCTCAGTAAAAATAGGAATAAATTGCGCACACTAATAAATCCCAAGAGATTTCTGGCAACTTCAAAGGCAAAAATGACTGCCTGGCATGAGCAAGCAAAGAACCACCCGCGCAGAGCCTGCCGAGAAAGTGAGGCGCTACAGCTGGGCGTGGTGGCTCACGCCTGTAATCCCAGCACTTGGGAGGCTGAGGCAGGAGGATCGTTGTGAGTTCGAGACCGGCCTGGGCTACAAAAGTGAGCTCAAAGCCAGCCTGAACTGCACAGTGAGACCCTGTCTCAAAAATCCAAAAAAAAAAAAAAAAAAAAAAAAAAAAAAAAAAAAAAAAAA
>PVJA010022314.1:6776-34553 GCA_004027025.1 Myocastor coypus
GCATGTGGTGTGGGAGAGTAAACTGCATTTCTAAACTTGCCTAAGCTTGCCTGTGCAGGTGGGTTAGTCCCCCGAGCCATATTGCCAACCCCTGAAATTATTTTTGAAAGTGTTAACTTTTAGTTTTTGAACAATGAATCAACTCATCAGTCCCAAGTTGGATCATAATAACTGTTTAATGGATCTTCATGTCTTCTTTGTGAGTTGCTCTCCATCTATCTTAGAAGGCAGCGTGGTCTTGAAAAGAAGTATGGGTTGTGAAGTTGGATGCAACTGAGTTTTTGCTTCTGTCTCCCAAATTATGAGCTTTAGTTTTTAAAACTGTCATATCAGTAATTACTTATCAATTTCATTTTCTCAGTATACCACTTTGTGGATCCTTTGGTATGATAATATATTTATTCATTTATAAACAATGTTTTTGCTTCCTATTTGTGTTCCTTTTACTTTCCAGATAATGTGGCATTTTATACTTTCTTACGCTATGCAGCATTGAAAAGATACAGTTATGATTACCTGGTTGAAGCCGTACTTTTTCTCTAAAATCATTCAGGTTATTCCCTGATTATTTCTGTAACAACCTTCAACTGATACTTGCTATAAGATTAGCACTTTAATGTGATACATTAGCCCAGTTTCTTGTGACTGCAAGTATTAGTGAACTTTATTAAAGTGTCCTAAAATTGAAGTATTTCGATATATTTTAATGTATTTGGTACAGAGTTTCACTGTGCAGCCCAGACTCCTAGTGATCTTCCTGTTTTCAGCCTCCCCAGCACGAGGAATACAGGCATGTGCCACAACGCCCAGACTCTTTCACAGGTTCATTGTGGTCACGGGCATGGCCGGCAGGGCATTCAGTCCCAGGGATCGAATCCCAGTCTCTTTTCTTGCCTAAGCAGATACTTAGTCTTCTGTGCTATCTCACCAGCCCTGTTCTTTATATGGTTTTAAATGGAATAGAAAGTAACTAAGTTTAGACTGGGTCAGTGCCATCAAGGCTTTAAATTCATATGTGCCCTATCTATGTCCTGGTCCTCTGGGTTACAAAATGTTTCTTTTTTTTGTCTTTTTGAGACAGGGTCTCACTATGCAGTTGTGGCTGGCCTTGAGCTCACTTTTGTAGCCCAGGCTGGTCTCGAATTCACACCGATCCTCCTGCCTCAGCCTCCCGAGTGCTGGGATTACAGGCATGAGCCACCACGCCTGGCTTTTTTTTTTGTTTGTTTGTTTTACAAAATGTTTCAAATCAGCTCCACGGTGTATCCATCAAAGTGGTGTCATCTGCAAATCCACAGAGCAGTGTCTGGTCAAAGAAGACAGAATTTCTCAGCCTGGCATCATCCCACTATTACTTTACCATGAAAACAGACACACTGAGGGCATGGTGGAAGCAGATCGCTGTTGTGTAGGTGGCCAACAGTCATGGCTGCTCAGGCCTTAATTACTATTCCCATCCTGATGCCCATCGACCTATATCCCCTAGAGAGTTTTAGCATGCAGCCATTATAACTTTTCTTCAGCTCACTGAACACACATTGATGTACTACTCTGTACCTTACCACCCACTGATTCCTCTATATGGGTGGCGAAACATTGTACCACACATTTACATCTACCTAGAGAAAGATTGGACTTTTAAACTTCCATAGAGTTTCCCTATAAAGCCTTCATCATGCCTTATATCTCAGTATTGTTCTTTATATTATTTCTGTTTGTTATATATACCTTCATTATTATTTATACTGCAATGCATTATGACTTACTTATGTATCTGTCCATACCCCAGGATCCCTACCATGATTCATTCTCCTTGCTGAAATTTCCCATTAGTCATCCATGAGTCTCCTGTGGTTCAAAGCACATTGTCATCCAGACAGTACAGGACTATTCCATAAATTTTTCTATTCATAGATGTTAAAGTAAGATAAATGAAAACATCTACACAGAAAAAAAAATTGTCTCATGTGTTTCCACATCAGAGGGGAAGGAGAGAGCTGGATAAATTATATGAAAGACTCCTGGATAAGTCCCAATGATTTGTTACAGACACATCTGACCAGGAGTCGTGGGGCCCTTAATGGGCATGGTGGACAAAAATTTGTTTGCTCCACAAGAACAGCAATTTGGGGATTTGATTTTGTCTCTGTATGCTCATGTGAAAGCCTTTCGGGGAGAGAAAGAGACCTTACAGAATGGCAGTAAGATATGACCAAAGTAGTGAAAGAAATGAATAATGGTATAAGAATACATGATTTGTAATGCATTCTGTTTTCTGTATCATGCAGTGCTAAAGGCTTTCATTTTTAAGGTGAAAATTCAGTGAGAGCTTGCCCAGACTGAAGCGATGGACAGTGGATCCTATCAGAAATCAAGAGGATTATAATGTGGGTAGCTAAGTGGATAAAGATGAAAGAAAAATTTAAAAAAGCACAGTAATGATGATGTTATTCATAGATGGTCCTCCTTTTTACAGCGCATATTTGTTATACAATCTTAAATTTACCTCATAGTCCAATGTACAAAAATAGGTGAAAATGTACATTAGTTTTTCAGATTCAATTCCTCTTCCTTATCATGAGATTACTAAGTCAGTGGGAGAAAATCTTTTAGAGCATTCATTAATGACACAACCAGCCTGCTACGGCGTGGGTGCCCTAGGCTTGCCACTAATGTTTTGAGTCATCATTACCACGATTCCTACCACCACCACTGAAAAAAGCAAAATTTTATTTCCTGTCTTAATTCCTGTGTTCTGTCCAGAACAGTCTTAACATTTCGTAGGTTTGCAAATCATACAAACACCCATTAAGAAATATCATAGAGTACTAGGGTATCCATTACTAAAGAATTTACATTCTAGGGGCTGGTGAGGTAGCTCAGCGAAATAAACTGCGCGCTTAGAGAAGCTTAGGCAAGTGAAGGGCTGTGATATATTCCAAGCACTGGAAAGCTGAAAACAGGAGGATCACCTTGAGTCGGAGCAGCAAAGTAAGACCCCGAAACAATCAAATACACTTAAAAAATGTACATTCTGTCATCAAAAATGTAGAGCACAGTGACTAATGATTTATTAGCAGTATATGTTTAAACCAGACTGCTGCCACGTGTATGACCTACAGTTGGATGGCTCCCTTAGCCTCCTAGCCCTTGTATTTCTTTTGTAGCTAGGGATATTGCAGTATAGTATAGTGAGGGATTTTAGAGTTGATCAGTGCTTCATAATCTTTTAAATCAAATTTTCTTAACTGGAGAATGAAGCTAATGACATGAGTAGATTCTGAGGCACATTGTAAATTAGCAATTCATCCTTTTTAATCTGTGTAAATGTATCTCCTTAAAATTCTTATTACCTGATGAAGTTGTTCTGGAAATACATGAGTACAGAGAACTCACTGTGTGTGTTGTCCCGAATGTACTATTTGTAGAGATATTACAATGTGATATTGTTCAAACTAGCACTCCCTGTAATAGGTGAGCTGCTCATTACTGGTCTGCAACATTTTAACCTCGAAATTTGAAAAGCATCTAGAAAACATTTTTATTACATTTTATTTTCTTAGAAATTTGTTAATGCCTGCTAACACTACAATTAAAAAATTAGATCCAATTTTCTAACCTCCTTCACTTCATTTATTCAGTGAATCATTTGCGCTTTATGTTTTATGAAGTTGGTGACACATTGCATAGATGAGGCTTTACTGCAGATAATTTAAGAAGCTCCACTAATTTCACCCTTTTCATTCCTTATTGCTTGAATTTGAGTTTTTCTTTCCTCTTTTTGGTAAGGTTAGCTAGGGGCTTATCAATTTTATTTAATTTCTCAAAGAAGCAACTTTTTATTACTTTTAATAAGAAATATCAATATGATAGTTTCACAATACTTTAGTAGTACATTTGCAATAATTGGCACATTGCATATTGTCCTCACAATAGTAATACAGAGCACAGAGTGTGGACATGATACATTTTCTAATTGATATTGGTAAGGAAAGGAGAAAAAAAGAAAAAATATTCTTCTCTTTGAACTAGAGGAAGTAGATGTATGTACAGTCCCATGTTCCATAATTGCAGTGGGTTATTGGTAAAAACTGGAAATGTTAGAGGCTGTTGATTTAAGCCTCTTACACCTCATCATACTAACTTAGCTCTGCTTTTTATGTCTCATAATTAAGCTTTTCCACTGGGTGATCAAGGGCAAGTTAAAGCAAGACCTGTATAACAAAACATTCATCTTTTTTATCTTCCAAGGTCAAATCCCGTCAGGATTGACTTTGGAACCATGTACAGTGCTTTGTAGAACTGTTGTCAGTGTTAGCCTTCGGGATGAGTAATGGCCATTGCTTGACCAGTTTGCATTCTGTGAAAGCCTGAGAGAATGTTTTTCTCTGGGTGACTCTCCTTAGACACACTATAATTCATTTATCTCTTTCTTCTGAGGTCCCATAATCTCCTTGACCAGAAAATTTGGGAGACCTCCGAGTTATAGAATATTACAGCACAAGTTCTCTTATGTCCTGAGTCCTCACTGACCTTGAAGGGCTAGGGCCAAAATATTGGCTATCCTCATAGCCCTTCTTTTTCTGCAATTTTTGTTCTGTTAACTTACATTCTCAACCCTCCAGAAGAGAAGCTTCATGATACTATTATTCTATAACATAAGTAATTGAATTCAACATCACTGGCTTTCTGAATATCAAACATCTTTGACTTGGCTTGAAATTGACATTTTATGACCATCATTGACCATCATTCTAATAACTCTCTATAGAATGTGATAAAAGCAGTTACACATTTTTATGCAGATATTTAGAAAGCCATGGATGTACAAAATTGTAGCCAGTCAAACCTATGGCATTTTGCCCAGTCTCTTACTCTCAATTAATACCTCCAGCCTTTGTTGCTGGTTGATTTCTGTATGATAGCCATTCTTTCTGGGGTGAGATGGTATCTAAGTGTTATTTTGATTTGCATTTCATGAGTGGCTAGCGATGTGGAGCATTTCTTCCTGTATTTATAGGCTTGCTGAACTTTTTTCTCTGAGAAGTGTGTGTTCATCTCAGATGCCCATTTCTGGATTAGGTCTTTGAATTTTGGAACCCTAATGGTTTTTAGTTCTTTATAGATTCTAGATAGAAGACCTTTGTCTGAGTACTTATTAGTTAAATCTTTTCGAAATTTGTGGGTTGTCTTTTCACTCTGTTAGTAATTTCCTTTGACGTGCAGAAACTTCTTAGGCAGAGGAGGTCCCATTTGTTGATGAAAGAAGCAACTTTTTGGTTCACTAATTATTTGTATCGCTTTATTCATCTCGATTGAATTAATTTCTTCTCTAATCTTTATAATCTCCTCTTGTCTTTGGGCTTTGGGTTTGGTTTACTCTTCTTTTTCTAGATTGTTGAAGTGAAGCATTAGAGTATTTATCTCTTTCCAGTCAGTTTTCTTAATGCATGAGTTCAGAGCTATAAATTTTCCTCTAAGAACTGTTTTCATTGCATCCCATAAATTCCAACAAGTTGTGTTTGAATTTTCATTAATTTGTAGATATTGTTTCATCTGTAGCCCATTCGTTGTTGAAGAGGGTGCTATTTAATTCCCATGTGTTTATGGGGTTTTGTGGTTTCATTTTTCATTTATTTCCAGTTTCATTGCACCAAGGTCAGATAATATGCATGGGATAATATCTGTTTCCTTGCAAATACATAAGCATGACCAATGGACTAGCATGTAGTCTATTTTAGACACAAAGGTTATATATTTTTTGTAGCATAGGTCTTGCTTTATCTTGGTCTTGACCATTGAGCAGAAAAGTCTAGCCACAAGGTATAAAAAGGAAAGCCACATTAATATGCTGAGTTGTAAAAGGCTCAACTTGGGGCCAGCGAGATGGCTCAGTGGTCTAAAGTGCTTGCTTAGGTAAGCCTAGGCAACTGCAGGGACCACGGTTCAATCCCCAGCACCACATGCTGCACCAGCACCACCTCCACAGCAGGCCGAGCCAACCATAATGTAAAACAAAACAAACAAACAAACAAACAAAAATAGAAAGCTCAAGTCAACAGACTCTGGTAATGCCAGATGAGCTGGTAATCCGCTACTGTTATGGACTATTGGACTAAATATACAACAACTTTCTCTTTGTGCAGTGAAAAGAAAGATCTGTACTAACGATGTTTATATAAGAAGTTATGTCTAGTCTTTGATCATTTTTGGTCCAACTTAGTTTTCTGAATTTCTTGTTGGTATCTTGCTCCTATCAGCTGTGTCTACTTTTGAATCTGACTCCTGAGGTTCCTTTCCATACTAGAAGAGTGGGGCTACAGAGAGGAAGGAGATGAGGAAGGCTGCCCGCTCTCAAGGACCTCTCAACTGGACCATGATCATAATATAACATACTGCATTGACAGTCCGTTACAATTTTGAAAGCAACTATGTCGACTTTTGAAATAAATTTATATACCCCTAAGATCTTTCTGCTCTAATAGCATTAGCTAAACATATGCAGCTACTTTGGGTTTTATAATTTAAGCTTTGCCATCTCCTTAGAAAAGCACCGCCTTTCTGAAAATATATCGTCTACAAGGAGCCTTAGGGCCTGTGTGATGTCTTTTACATTTAACCAGCTATTAAAAAGTCCCTCAGAAGATATGGCCTGCACAAATTCAGTCTGCTTTGACTAGTAAATCAGTTAAAACTGAAAATTCCCTATGAGTTCTTAAAGACACACTGGTGATTTAAAAAGTAATTTTTCCATTGTAGTGGAGGAAAGAAAAATGAGTTGTTCCCACATAGCCACACTGTGGCCGGCATGACTTCTGTCATGCTACTCTGCCTAAACACTCTTATTGGTGATCTTTTAATACTTGTCAACCTCCTCCAATCCATTTACTATATTAAGAAAGGAAGTCAGTGATTTCTGCTCTCCATAATTCAAGCTTAGTGAAATAAAAGTACTTGTAAACATAGATGATATTAAGTGATAAGTTCTACAACCTAACTGCTGTCCACAGCTACAAATGGCGTAAAGAAAGAGAATAATCACACAGATTGAGAACGGAGTTTACAAGAAAGTTGATGTTTCATCTTAGTTTTTAGACATGAATTCCCTGAGAAAGAAGCCAGGAGAAGAGGAGGAAATGAGGTAAATCTGAAAGGAAAGGAAGAGTAATGCCCTGGTAGTGATGGGTGTGTTAGAGGATTTTAAATAGAAAAGTAACAGCAATCAGAGCACATCAGTCTTCTGGGTTTCTCCTTGCCTGCTATCACTACCCTAGCAGGTTATTTTATGTTTTAGATAAACTTTGAAAACACCTGGATGCCAGGCTCAACAGAAAAGCATACTGAATAGTTTAAATACTAATGAAAATTAAGAAAAAGACCAAAAAGAAGGATCCTGAGCTCTCAAGGACACATAGGTCTGTGGCAGTCTCACAGCATGTATTCCTCCCATGAGGAATGTAAATGAAAAAGGCAAATTTGTAGAATTTTTATGCCAGGTATTTCGCTGGACTCAAATGCTTTCTGTTGTGCAAGGATTTGAAATTTGCAAGTCAACACATAAGAGCAACCAGAGAGGAAAAATGCGATTGACCAAGAATGTACTGTGGTGTTTACAGTACTCCAAGTGCATTTTTCAAAGTTAGGGCTTCTGAACTGCAGTCTAATGGGATTTGGCTGATAATCCCCGTGAAATGATGTCAGAATGTTCTTTAGCTTCAGATAGACTCTGAAGTACATAGGCAGTATAATCTTGAGCAAGAAAAAGCCAGTTTTCTACATGAGAGAAATAAAGCATAATGTACAACTTTGACAGCCTTGAAGGTGACTTTTCCAAGCCATTGATTAGCAGGTCCATGCCCTGAAATTCAAGTCAGGGCAATTCATTACAGTTCTTTCAGTCAGTAGAGTATTAAAACCAAAATGCATCATTAACTCAGAAGTGGGATACACCATTTGGCAATAAGGATCATCTTGACTTTGGTGACAAAGCCATCTGTGCAGATTCTTAGACTTCAACACAAAAGGAAGTAATTACTTTTTGCGTTAGAGATAAAGGCAGTCATTTTTCTACTGTTATTCAGGTTCATCTTGTTCAAAAGTATAAATTTCTGGGAAAAACGTTGGTATAGATCAACTTTAATGACCAAAAGCAGGTTTGGGCTTTCTCGAAGAAAGAAGTTCAGCAGATTTTCATGGTCAACCAAGGAGAAGCTTAAAAAGAATGTAAGGATCTTGGAAAATCAGGGAAGGGAGTGACCTGTGCGAGGGTCAGAGAACAATTACCATTTCCTTCTTCTGTTGCATGGAAAATGTCACGAGCCTTAACTGTATGTCCTTTTCTGTTTGATTTTGTGTGTCACTAAAAATAACATTTAAATAGCAGCATTAGTATTAATAAAAATTGCTTTTCCAAAAGTAAATGAAGCTAATCACTAAGATTCTTCTCTAAAAGTAGTGCAAATCGAGACTGACAGTGTGATACTTTGCCTTTGAAGGATCTTTCCATGGGGTAGGCAGGAAGCTCAGCTGAGTAATCTGTCTACATTTAGGGTGAGATGTCTGCATCTCTTGCTCAGTCAAGTAAGCCATGTTACTTTCAAGGAAGCCTAGATCTTAGTAAAATTTTTTGTCTTTGAGACTTGCTCTGCAGTTCCAAGTGGCCTTGAAGTCACCATGTAGCCCAGGCTGGCCTTGAACTCATGACAGTCCTCATACCTCTGCTTCCCAACTGCTGGGATTACAGGTTGATGCCACCATGCCTGATCATTAGTCAGATTTTATGAGGCTCAGTTTCTTCACCTGCACAAAAGAAGGGAATAGCCTTGTTCTTCCTTGTGATCAAATAGAAGATTTTAAAGTATTAGTTTCAGTAATGAAAAATATATGCATGTTATAACCGTATAATCTATAAGTATTCAGCCCATTCCTGTGTAGCCTGTGTATTTTTCAAGTGAATCATTGATCTTTTTATTTTTATAACAATACTGTGAGGTCTGTGGCAAAGCTGTAAGATGTTACAGTTAATAAAAGGTGTTGCACTACATTTTAGATATTTATGGTGTGTACACAATTGAACTTCATTCCCTGGTTTCAGGAAACAATGTAGTATTGAATTAGGAGTATGAGGATATTGTAATACAAGAGGATAAAGAATAAAATGGGATGGAAGTGACAGATGTGAGAAATTAACTTTGCACCGAGAAGGAATGACTTGAGCACATATGGGTGAGTGGGTGAATGTATCTACATGTGTGTGGATGTTCATGTTTGTGTATGTGTGCTTGGGTAATAGTATAATGGACTATTTCCTATGGAGTTCATTAAAATGCATCTTATAGATTGATAAGTTCACCTTGGAGACTTGTGATGGAGAGATTTCACATTGAGAAAAAATCAGGATGCTAAAAAGAAGATAAGTGAATACTATACAAATGTTGCTGTTCACCTGATTAACATCAGTGCTTTATAGTGAGAGAATGAAATAAATATATAGACAAGCAGAAAAATTTAGAATGCATCCTCTCTTTACTTCTAGTGATTAAATATTGTTTGAACATAAAATAGTTAATGGTAAAATTGAAAAATCTTTCGCTTTTTGTGTGAGAATTATTTTTGCACTACTTAGCATTATTTAGAGATAAAGATATTCCGTATTTTTCTTCACTGTGGCTATTATGACCTATAATAAAACTCAACTATTATTTCCCTTCTGCAATGCTGTGTTCTAAAACAAAGGGACTTGTCTTCAAAATCAGTATAACTGACCTGGTATCATGAAATATGAGGTAGTCAAGAACACCTCAAGATAGAGTGAGAGAATCAACATACAGAGAATTAAAAGAAACTTCATGTGATAAAAATATAAGAATGGGTCATTACTCACGATTGTTTTTGTCTTAAGCTTTAGATTGAGAATGTTATCCAAAGCTTTGTGTACTCAAAGGTGGGGATTTTATAAGTAATTGGATCTTGGTGAGCTACACTCACAAATGGAGTAATCTCTTGATGTATTCATAATTTAATGAATAAATGGGGATTGGGTCAGAAAGTCAGGTAAAAGAGGGATTGATCTGAAAAAATTAAAGCTCCTCTTTTCTTTCTCTACTTCTTGGGGAGCACGACATGAGAAGCTTTTCTCTCTCACAAGAACTTTCCTTTTTTTTTTTTTTTTGTCTTTTTGAGACAGAGTCTCACTATGCAGTTCAGGCTGGCCTTGAGCTCACTTTTGTAGCCCAGGCTGGTCTCGAACTCGCACCGATCCTTCTGCCTCAACCTCCCGAGTGCTGGGATTACAGGTGTGAGCCACCACGCCCGGCTTCACAAGAAATTTCCTACTTTGAAGTCACTCTAACATGGATGAAATCCTGTAACAACTGTTAGCCAAAATACACCTCTGCTTCTTTGAATTGTAGGCATTGAGTATTGTATCCCACCAAGGACAAAGCAACTAAGAAAGTTTTGGTGTCAAAGTGGGGAGGTTGTTGCTACACCTGTTTTCAATCATATGGATTAGAAGGCTTTAGAACTGCCTTGTAGAAGGAGTTTGGAAATGGCAGATAGAAAACACACAGAATGCTATAAATTGAGCTTGATTGGAGACTCTGATTTCAGCTCAGCCAACCAAAATAGTCACTGAAGTGCAGAAAGTAAAGGATGGATACAAAGCATCTTTGCTAGATAAAAGGATTCTACTGATAATTGGATTAGAGTCCACATGTGTTAGGTCCTGGAGGAAAATTTGTCAACTTTTTGTCTCATCATGTCCTGAAATTTTACAGGAGACTAAGATTAAGGATGGCAGACTGGAGAATTTGGTGTAAAAATGTTTCAAGGTAGTCCACCATTCAGATCATGGTATAGTTATTGCTGACCTATTTTAACTAGATTTCTAATGAGAATAAAGAACACAAACCCATTGAAAAGAATTTAGTTGTGTCAGAAAGGAAGTGCTTGCAAGTTTGGAGCAAAAAGCATGTGGTTAATAAAAAGCTAAGTACACAAATCAGGGACAGTGTGAAGCCTGGAGGGCATCCTATGAACGGGCAAGACCCTATTATTCTTAGATTCAAAGATGCCAAAATGAAAATCTTTTCTCAGTGAAGAGAGTCCCAGCGAAAAAAAAAATGCTCCTAAAGGGACACTTAAGGAAATGCTTCATGAGACATGGTTTATATAAGGTGCTTAGCTGTCAATGAACTTCGAGGCCTCTGCAGCCATGACGCAAGAGATCTGACATACTGCTTAAGCTTGCGGCAGACTTTGACATCATTCTCATTGTGCTGGCATTATAGTGATGCAGAATTCAAGAGTTGTGGGATCAGAGAGGCTTCTACAGAGATTTCAGAAGAAAGTTTTAGAGACCAGGAAATGTGCTCCTCAGAGATCAGTGGTGAAACTATGAAAGTAAAGCCAGGGCTGGGGGGGATAGCTTGGCAAGTGTAAGCACCTGTGTTTGATCCCCGGAACCATATGCCTTGCTGGTGGTAGAACCCTGGCTGTGATATGTCAGAACTGGATATGGTGGCTCACACTTCTAATCCCAGTTCTGAGGAGGCTGAGGCAGGAAGATTGCTATGAGTTAAGATGCATAGCTAGACCCTATACTGAATGAATGAATGAATGAATGAATGAATGTATTTCAAAAATTAAGAAAATGAAGCCAAAGTTCAGCACAGATGGTGTGACATTGGAAATTTCAGTTAATGAACTAAACGTAAGCCATCTGCTGAAGAAGATTCCAGACAGTTTGCAGAATCCAAGAAAGAGGTCATAACAGCTGCAACAGACACCCCACATGTGTGGTTCTTCCCAAGGCTCTTAGAGTTCCCATTTCATCACAACTTGACCCTGGTTCTGCACATGAAACTATATTATTCATTGTTCATCTTTCTTGGTTTCTGTATTGCTTTGGACTAATACATAAAATTATATCTCCCATGTGGAATGGGAATATTTGTTCTGTGTCATTATATGTTGAAAACTGTCTTGGTTACTTTTCTCATTCCTGAGACAAAAGCCCAGCACCCACAACCTGAAGAAGGAAAAGCTTCATTTCTGCTCAGAGTTTGCACAGCCTGAAGTCTGTAGCCACCGAGCTCCAAGGCAGAGTGGCGCAGCAAAGGGACATCACAGAGAAGAAACACTCCATGGCAAGGAAGACAAGAGCAAGCAAAGCAGTGAGCAGCAGCAGCAGCAGCAGCCAAGAAGACTCCCATCCCATTTTATCTCATCCTGGGTCAAAGAATCTCTAATAAAGAAAATGCCAACATCAACAGAAAAGGAGCAAATAGAAATATTTTCTGACTTGAGACTAAGGTGTTTATTTATGCTTTATGTATCCCACTCTTTCACCACAGTTATTTGTTCCAGCCTTGGCTAGTGTCCTCAGTTCTATTATAAAAGATTTTTTAAAAATCATATTTATTGTAATTAATTAATTTATTTTTTTGGTACAGGTATCACTGCACAGCACAAATTGATAGTGGTTCTCTTGTTGCAGCCTCTCCAGCACTGGGATTATAGGCATGTGCCACCATGCCCAATTTCATTGGCCGGCTTGGTGCTGGGCTGGCATGACATGCAGTCCCAGAGATTGACCCTGAGTCTTTGCACTTGCCAGGCAGGTGCTTAGACTGCAGAGCTGTCTCTCTGTTCTATAAAGGATTTTTTTCGAATCAACTTTAAGGAGTGAAACACAATCAAAATTGTTGATTTTATAAAGTAAGAGGTAATTCTTCCTAAGAACTGCAGGCTTGTATTTAACTTCCCCACATTTCTGAATTTTTCTACTCTAAAACAATGCCTCTGAATATGGTTGTGAATGCATAGGTAGCATTTGTTTAGCATTTTTCAGCAAGATATTTATGGTGTGCCACATAAGTTATTCCATTCTTTATTTCTAGAGTCACATAAATATTTATTGAGCTCTTGTGCTAGGAGCATTAGAGATAGCAGGATATGGAAAACACTGTAGGGACACAGTGGTGTGTAAAATGTCCTAATATGAAGAGCACTTAAGAGTCTGATTGGAGAGAGTGTTAAGAAGTCTGACTAAAATACAGCCAAGCCAAACATCCTTGCTAGGAGGTAGTTAAATCATTTCACAAAAGATAATCATTATTATTATACAGATATACAATTATTGATTTTTAGTTATCATTAGTATTTGAGTCCTTTTTAAACCAGTAGCCATTGAGCCTTAGTGAAAATAATTATAAATAGGGCTTGTCTATAAATTGTGTTTAAATTCTTCCCCCTTTATCTGGGGCCAGAGCATATTGCTCAAACCTGATATTTGGAGCTCAGCTATGGGCTTTGTTTTGCTTTGGACACAACCAGAGAGGATTTAAATTAAAACTTAAATGTGCTGACCTGTTTAGCTTGCCATTTACCATAAAACTGGTAAAAAAGATAAAACTCCAATGTACCTATAGGTCTGCAAAGGAATAGATCTGCACCTGGTCGGAATCTAAAGCCTGATAAAACTCCAACTGGTCCCTAGGTGACTCAGAGACATAAAAGTGAGAAGCAAAAATATTTTTTTGTAGGTCATTGTGCTTCAGAGAGATTTGTTAGGCAATTATAGCTAACTAGTTTAGTCATAATGTCTAGGGTAGGCCTGACATATAAGGTCTTCAATTTTAGGCTGAGGCACTTTGCAATGTATTGAGCATTGAAGGGCTTTCACAACAAGAGTCCTTACAAATGACTCACTTCTTGTTAAGAAGTACATAAATGTACTCATGATATTAAAAAGGATAAATAACATAAATGCACATATGGATACTTTTCTGAGCCATAGCTAAGTGATAAGAACTATTGCCTTGAAGTGCATGAAAAACAAGAGTAACAGATTTTATGCTTGACCTGAACAAGAGTCAACTGTCCCTCGGAGCATGGATGCAGTTCCATCAGACCAAGCTGGAAGTATTACCAGAGTCTACAACATAGGCAATGATTAGGTTAAGTAAAAATAGAAAAAAAATGGGAAGAAGAAAATGCATTTGAAAAGGTTTACTGGAATCTACACTATTTGATATAATGACTGATGAAATCACAAGGATAACTCAGTGTCTTGAGTCCCTGAGGCTATGGTTGCCTTTTGGTTTGGTGATGCCACTCTCAGGCATGAAAAGTCAGAGAGGATGCACAGAGTTTTCACGGTGGAGAAATAATGATTTTCATTCGTAACACACTGAACTTGAAGTTCAGACAAAGATTTAAGGCCTAAACGAAACAGTGCCAGTCTCCATCTGCCTCACTGTCAACTGCCTTTAAATCAACCATGTCATTCACACACAGATTAAAAAAAAACATGATCTCATATCATATTTCCAACTGCAGCAAGAAATTGTAAGAAGCAAGATTAATGGACTACTGTTAAAAGCTTAGAGCTTTATACTGAAGTTTAGTTTTTACTGCAGTCCTATTGCCTATCCCCCAGTAACTTCTCTCATCAGAGAAGGAGCCTAGTTTGGCTATCAGTGTCAATGGAAGAGGTTCAGGATTCATGTGCTTCATTATAGAAATTAAATTTCAAATTAGTTTTATTTTAAATGTGAAAATGCAATGGTAAAATATGTAGAATTTAGTTATTAATACATGATAATCAAATACAGATTCATTGTATTGGCTACTAATATTTTTACAAATGGTATTTTATTATCTTTATTATTCTGTTCTCTTTTTTTGTATCTTAGGGAAGGGTCTCCAGGGTGTTCAGAGTCTCACTACTAGATCGAATGTTTAGTGATCCATTTATTCACAGCCTCCCAAGAGCTAGGATTATAGATGCGCGTCACCAAGCCCAGTCTTAATTGTTATCTCAGTGTGCCCTAGGAGTGGGGCCAGCATGTCAGACCTGGGGATCGAACCCCTGGCCCCTGAACCTGCTTGCAGGTGCTTTAGTCTGCTGAGCTATTTGGCCAGCACTATTATCTGTTCTTTATCATGATTATAAAACAAAGTTCTTGGGGCTGGGGAGATAGCTCCGAGGCACAAGTGCCTGCTGGGCAAGTGCAAGGTCGTGAGTTCGAGCCCTGGTCCCACAAAAAAAAAAAATAAAATAAAAAAATAAAAATAAAATAAAACAAAGTTCTTGAGGTGGGATAATTTTACTTTTATTGAATTTTGTTTGTTTGTTTATTTATTTATTTTGCAGCACCAAGAATCAAACTCAGGACCTTGCACTTTCCCAGCAGGTGCTTATACTATTGAACTATCTCCCCAATCCCCAGGCTAACTTTATGTAGAGAAGCTTATACCTCTGAAGATTCAAAGGATTATCTCTGGTCATAGCCTTTTCTTTCTAACAGAATACCCAGGCAGCACAGGGTGTTGTATGGCGAGAGTTCAACAGTATGCATGTTTATCTGTGTTTGCCTGATTTCTGTCTCTTGTCTTGTAAAGCAACAAGGATTCAATTATGGAGGCTTCACCTTGGTGATCTTACCTAATCATCACTTTCCCAAGATCCTATCTTTACCTCACATTAAAGGCCCATATATTTGGTGAGGATTACATTTCAAAACAGAAAGCCCTGTGGAACATTCAACTGATATCAAGATATAGCATTCCACCCTTTGCCTCTAAAACTTCATGACTTTTTTTTTTTTGGTGCAACCCTAATAGCCTGAAAATTTTGCTTTAAAAACCCAAATTATCAGTTAAAACATAAAGAAAATCATTTGCAATTGTGACTCATTTGCACTTGAAGAAAAGGAGTTGTATAATCCAACATACAATGGTGAAACAGGCATAGGGTATATATTCCAATTTTAAAAGGAAGAAATAGCTAGTAGGAAGGAACAACTGACCCAAAGCAGACAAGTAATTTCAAAGCTCCAAGTTCAACATTCCATGCAAGCTGCTGAGAGTGGCAGACCTGAGTCCTGGGCTATCTGCTCTTAAAGCTTTTCTTTTTGTTGCCCAAGTGGCTGTTTTCTGGCATTTTAAACTGATGTTGGTGATCTAATTGCACTGTTGGTGCTTTGTGATAAATAACTGGGTTTTGGGTTGCAGTTTGGGCACTTATCTCTGAAGCATTTTCCATCACTAGAATAGATTTTATAGGATATTTTGAGTTATGGGCACTGTGTAGCTAATATACTAAGAATAGCCTATGGGTACCAAGAAGTGGAAAGGACAGTTGAAAGTTATTGAAGTAATCTAGGAAAGAAGTACGATGGTTCACATTAGGATCGCAGCTGCAGAGCTGATTTCTAGATATATTTATTTAAAATCATTTTTTTTAAATTTAGAAGTTTATTTTAAAATTGGAGACAGTAGATTTTCCAAAGAAACTTGGATGCAAGATATGTGCCAGTAGAATGAAAAGTGATTTACAAAGTGTTTGGTTGTGCAAGTCGATGAAGTTAGCAGGTTTGCAGGTGATGACGTGTCAAGCTGCACGTATCGGACTGAGATAGTGTTGGGGAATGGGATACTGGGTAGAGAAATAAAATTCATCACTATGTTGTTGATGTATTGCTATATGCAACTGGATAAGAGGGCCAAAATAAAATGAAAGACATCTGAAGAAATATGCTTGGAGCGCTATAGGATTTTGACTTTCATGGGGAGAGGAAGCACAAAAGCACTGAGAAAGTGAACAATATAGCAATCGTTCCGGAGGGCAAATTTGGAGTGATTTATGGATGAGGCAGCAATCCAGTGTCAGAATCTGTTGTTAAATCAAAGTGAAGTTGCAATATATGAGAACTTATTAAATTTTGCAATTACACTTACTTAAAAGTAATTATATACCTACTATGTCCAACTCATTGTGTTAGACAACATAGTAAAGATGAGAATGGAACATAATTTTTACCTATAGTAATCTTATTTTTCAGTGGCAAGGTAGGAACTTAGAAGAAATGATGAAACCACTGTAACCTGCTTATTCTCTTTAGAGTCCACTGATTTCATCTGGAAAATAGGGATTCGCTGTATCTTATCATATGTTATTGTATGAAGTAATATCTTGTCTTACAAGGATGTGAAAAAATATTCCCTAGAACTATTCACTTATATACCCCTCATTAGGAGAAATAACAATCTCCTTGTGGTCAAGTGGAACACAGTTCATGCTTAATTAACCGAAAACAATATTTAAGACTTAGCCTTAGGAAGAGGAGAAAACGGAACTTCTGAAAAGGATTTTGAAGGTGTATGAGAGTGCTGTGCTCAAATTACAAATGAAAAGATGGAAGATGAGGGTACAGGTTGAAGAAAGGTTCAAAGAAGGAATGCTCTGCATTCAGTGGTTGAAGCTAGACTCAGGAGGACTAAACAGCCAAGTGGGAACTGCAGGTAGATTGTTCTTAAACATTAGGATTGGACTAAAGTAATATTCTAAGGGACAGGAACCAGTTCCTTTCTTTTTTTTTTTTTTTTTGTCTTTTTGAGACAGGGTCTCGCTATGCAGTTGAGGCTGGTCCTGAGCTCACTTTTGTAGCCCAGGCTGGTCTCGAACTCGCACCGATCCTCCTGCCTCAGCCTCCCGAGTGCTGGGATTACAGGTGTGAGCCACCACGCCCGGCCCCAGTTCCTTTCAACTCATGAAAATTAAGAAGACCAAGAAATATTCTCTTAGGCTATTGCATGAGATGGTACAGTTCAGTCCAAGAAAGAGCTTGAGTCTGAAGCACTGTGCCTATTTTTGAGTTTCTTTCTGAGCTAAATGTGGTAGAGAACTTAACAAAGAAGTGGGTAGTAATTGGCAGTAATAAGCAACTTGTGCCTTCCCCCAAACAAAATCTGTATGCCAAAGTCCTGCAGTACCTTGCTTTTTACTTTCTTTGTGAGTATTATTATTTTGTGGAAATAAGATTGTATTACTTAAATTTTTTTTAAATAGAAAAAAATATATTGGAATAAAAATAAAACCTAGCTAGACTGCACATGGTGGTGCATGCCTGTAATCCCAGTGCTTGGGAGGCTGAAAACAGGAGGATCACCATGAGTCCGATCTCTGTAGTGAGATCCTGTAGACCCTGTACTAAATGTAGAAAAATAAGAAAAATAAATAAATAAAACCTAGCCATACAGACTTATCTAACCTTTTGGAGCATCAGAAAAAGAAAATAAATATGACTGGTGTAATCAGCTTGAATAAAATTTCTTAACGGCAGCAAGACCCCAAGGTCCTCCAGGCATAGTAGTGGCATAACACTGATGACATTACTGAGTCTGGTGATTGATATTTTCTGCTTGAATATAATCTAAGAACTTATGTATATTTATAAATATAGCCACAACTTACCCCTTTCTGACTACAGTACAACAACTCTAATTTTGATGCTTTTTTTTTTTAAATCATCCATTTTGCATAACAGGTTCTTATGGAAATTTACATCAATGTATACGACTTAAAAATCCTCCAAAGAAACCTTTAAAATACACCATTCATAAAAGCAATACTTGATGAGCTAATTAAATTCAGCTCAAAGACACTTGCACTGAACTGTCATGAGTGCTGGAATTTAGAAGTATCTGAAACTGGGATTAACTCTTAATTACAAGGAAAGAAGGAGAAATTGCATGATACTGCAAGGTTAAGAATTTTGAATTTTACTGTGAGCTCATAAAAATGTTCCTGAAGATCCAAAATGAAGAACTGTAATTTAGATGATTAATATATTCAATATGTGTTGGAAAGAGGGAGGGAGTCTTATATCAGCACAAGAGATGGATAGGTTTAACCAACAAAGACAGAACACAGGAAGTGCTTGTGTGATAGAGAAAAACTTGGTAAAGTCTGTTTATCATGGTGGAGGGATATGCTAGGAGGTTCATTTTCATTTGAGGGTGCAACAGGTTATGTAAACTGAAGGAAGATGTTATTCAACAAGCTAACTACTACCCATCAAAGACAGTGAAATAGAGAAAAGAAATGGAGAGAGGATAGCATCTGAACAGTGTTATGTGTGGCACAGTCGTACACTGTGAAGGTGAAGATATAGGGATATATAAATGCTGCATTCAGAGGCAAAGTACCAGTAATGGTGAGCCTTTTGGCAAGGTTTCCATGACAACAGGCAGCCCACTGAGGCACACGTACTATAGGTTCACCACTACTGTACTAGGGGATTTCAGATAGGAAAGGATGCTTCAGGGAGGAAATTCTGTAAGTGGGACTGAGGAAAGCTATCAGAGATTAAACTGGGGAAGTATGTAAAGAGTTAAAAAAGGAATCTGCAGTGACAGATTGAGGGAAATTTAAGACTTTAAGAGGCCACTTAAACAACACTTTGTAACATTCCTAAGTGTCTTAGGAAGGAGAGGCCCCCCAAGAAGCATCATGTGGAAAAAAACACAAATAAAAGCCAATTCATTGGCTTTAAATAAATGAATTCCATGAGTAGTGCTGTAAATATTTTACTGAGTTCCTGCTGTATGTATCCCAGAATTTTCACACTGTGGTGTCTATAATATGCGTGTGTGCATTATCTTTATGCTTCAGAATTTTATGTTCTTCTTGGTTCATCAGATATGAAAATTGCAACACCGATGTAGCATTCTCAGTGAGAGAAAGATTTAGAAGTCTCCCCAAGGATGTCGAGCGAAAACAGTTACTGTAGTACGTTGCTGAGGAAGTAGCCAGGAACTTCCTTGTTTTTGAATGATTGGCTTAGCCACCCCTCATGCTTGCAATGCACTTGCAAGACAACGTACTCACCTGGTCTATGGAAAAAGATGAAGTATCTAGGCTTGTGGTTGACATCTTACTACCTGCCTGCCACAGTAATGATCAGTAAAACAACAGACATTGCTTAGATTAGATGAGTTCTCCAACGTTCTACATTGCAACTTAATCTCTGGTTCAAGGTTGCGTGACTTGGTGCCTAATAAGAGAGGATGAGATAAATAGTACTCAGTGTTCATAAAAGCATTAGTGTTATTTCAAGAGTGGAGTATTTTGTCTGGCTGACACGGCCCCTGGTTGCGCTGAGCCTGCCAATGAGACCAGGTGTGGTGGCATAGACTGTAATCCCAGTAGTGGGGAGGCTGAAAACAGGTGGATCACGATGAGTCTGGATGGGTAGTGAGACCCCGTACCAAATACATTTTTCTAAAAAGTGAATTATTTATTGCCAGCATTGTCTTAACTATAATAGCAAGCTTTGTTTTGCACACATTTGCTCTTTTTGCACTTTGGCTTTCTCATGTGAGAGAAAGCAGATAATATTTAGGCAAAGAAGTCATACCATATGAATGTGGAAACATTCCCTTAAAGTCTTTCAGGGTGAAGTTTTGAAACTAATCGTGTGCATCTCCTAAGAATTTTAAGCGGGACAGAAAAAAATAAAGGCATTTTTGGAAGAAAGATAATTGTAGGTATGCACTTAACAGTTAACCTAAATCCAAACAGAATGCTATTACAGTTACTTGAACGAGCGCCTTAACTAAAAATGTGCATGATTTTAGCGGCACAGTGAAGACACACATGTTATGTACAGAAGGACCACAGTTAATCCCGTCAGATGTACAATTAACAAAAATGGATGGAAAAGTAGCTTTTTAAACTTCTATTTATGTTAGCAAAACATAAATTCTGCCTGAACGTTCACCCACATTTTCCTTCCATGTGTTGCATTTGGTGAAGATGTCCTTCCTCTTTCTCGGACAATCACCCTCTGTGCTCTGGTCCTTCGCCTTTGTACTTGTGCAAGGTCACCGCTGTCACCTCCGGGTTCTACTCTCTGCAGCTTGCCCTCCTCTGCCTCCTTCACACCAGCCTCTGCTCACTCCTGGATCATCTCAGTCAAGCCAACCTCAATTCCACTTTCTCCACTATGGTTCTCCATACCGTTCACCTTCGTTTTGTGGTTATTTCTGCATTTTGGCTGTGTATACTTTTGCCTCTATTTCTTACTTATATTAATATTATACACTACCTATAAAACACATACTTATTTCATATGTAATGAATATTGATTAGATGTTTATGGACAATACATGAAGGGTTGTAACTTGCATTATTCACTTAATACTAAGTAATGTATAAAAGGCAGTTTTAACTATGCCATGAATTTTTTCATATGATTATGCTATAATTTATCTAGCCAGTTTCCTATTGTACATGTTTTTTGTTTGTTATCAATCATAAACTATTATGAACATTAATTCAAAGTATATTAAAATCCATATATATATAATGGAGAGAGAATAAGTTTCTTTTCTTTTTTTAAAAAATGTATTTGGTTATTATAGAGTCTCACTATGGTGACTCATGGTGATCCTCCTGTTTTCAGCCTTCCAGCACTGGGGTTCCAGGCACGAGCCACTACTCCAGGACTGTGGCTGCCTCAGCCCATCCTGGGGGTAGGGCTGACACAGCGTGTGGTACCAGGGATTAAATCACAGTTCCTACACTTGCCTAAACTTGTCTAAGCAGATGTTTTTCTCTGCTGAACTTCCTCACCAGCCCAAAAGAGACAGCAAATTTCTGATGAGCTAAATCACAACTTGAAGCACAGGCATTCTTTTTTTTTTTTTTTTTTTGTACAGGCATTCTTAACACCGACAAAACTCCTGCCACAGATGTCGTTCTAATGCCTGTTCCCACCAGGAAGGTATGAGAGAGCTGTCTCACATTCTGCTGCTCTAGGAGAGACTCTCTGGGCTCCCTCTTCCTGTTCCTGTTCGTGTTCTGTATTCTTTACAATATCTTCTTGGTCTTTCTTTAACTATTGATGTGTCTCAGTCTTTCTTCAGGACCCACATTCTTCTCAGGAAACATCTCTTCCACATGCAATATCATTCACTGTTTCTTTCATTTTTGGCCGAAATTTAAGGCTCCCAAGTCCTTTCTTCCAGGCTGCTGGCTTCTTGTGATCCAGCTATTTATTTGCCTCTCAGGTATCTTCAACAAGATTCCTTTCAGGCATGAAAGACATGAACCTAGTCATTTATGTCCAGGCACAAAATCTTTGAATCACTTCCCAATTTCCTTATGCTAAGGTTCTTCTCCATTCTCCCATTACTTCACCAGGAGAAGCACCCAAATTAGACTTCTTCATACCTCCTTTCATTGTCATGGCTTAATGCATGTGCTATTTTTTCTTCTCCCTGCCTAGACAACACTTCTCACCATAAAATCAGAGCTCAAATTCATCTCCTTAGAGAGACATTTGCTGGTTGCCATAAAATTTGAGTTCTTTCTGAAGTTCGTCTATCACAGTGAGTTAACTGCTGATCATAACTACTTGCATAATGTCTGTATCCTATTTTAGAATATTTTTGTGGTTCCAAGGACGATTCCTGCTCACCATTCCTGGTGCTCGCTTATGACAGTGCCTCACACACAATAAATGTTTCTCAAAATATATGAATGAAGAAATGATTAACTACATATGTTGGTAAACATCAAGTAGTGAGCCACAAAACAGAAACACTGAACTGTTTTCTCAGACATGTGAATAGAGTCATGTTAGTCTGATGAAGATTTCATTGTTCCCATGGTTCACAGCATGGCTTTTGAATGGAGCCAGTGTAGATGCATTCTGGGAACATGGGGGGATAGCAAATGCATTGTGGGTAAACTCATGACTATGAATTCACTAACTCATTCTATAAGCAAACTAGAATTAATACTCGGCTGTACTGAAGATTGGATCCTGAGGTGTTTTACACCCACAGTCTTTTCATCTTATCTTTTGGTAAGGTTTCAAACATTTGACAGGCTAGCCTAGAACTTACTGCTTTGGCTGCATGAGGAGTTAGAATTATAGACATGTACACCAAGCTCATAGCTATAATTTTTTTGAGGTTTTACATTTATCTTTTATTTATTATTATCCATATTAATAATATCTGGAATGCAACTTGTGTGAGACAGATAGAGCCTGCTTGCAGTCTCAGAGCTCTGAGAGGCTGGGCTAGGACTGTAGTTTCAAGCATGGGTTGGGTAATTTAGCCATTTAGCAAGGCACTGTCTTACATTTGAAGCAATAAAAGTAAAAGAACTGGGGATTCAGCTCATTGTGAAGATTCTAGATTTAATTCTCAATACTGACAAAAAAGTGTGAATAAACTTACTGAAGAAATTATTCCTATGACAGAGTTTGGTGGTACAGAGGAACTGAGGTATGGGGCCCAGAGGGCAGGGTCCAGCAGTGCAGAGGAACTCACAGCTATAAACTTTTGACAAGCAAGAGTT
Organism: Myocastor coypus; assembly: GCA_004027025.1. Taxonomy (NCBI): domain Eukaryota; kingdom Metazoa; phylum Chordata; class Mammalia; order Rodentia; family Myocastoridae; genus Myocastor; species Myocastor coypus. Next base: position 29,938 of record PVJA010022314.1, read on the forward strand.
GTGCAAACTTTAAAAACATTCTCATGTACCTTGATGATTATGATTATTGTGGCTCAATTCCAATAAACTCCCAAGTAAAACTCAAGAATCCCTAATATGACTAGGTCTTTCAGCAGGTTAAGGTCTTTTTTCTTCCTGTCTATGGTGCCTGTAAAAAGTGAGAGTTAAATATTTGGATTACCTGGTATTTATTTATTTAGGCCTAGAACATTATGAAATGAACTTACAGAAACCGTGACTTTAAAGCTGAGATGTAAGCAATTGTTATGCTCATTTTGCAAAGGAGGAAATGAAATCATAGTGGCCTGGTAGTTTGCCAAGGTCACTTAATAAGTCGGGGTCAGGACTGGGAGTCCTACTCGGGAATATTCTGAAAATCTTTTCAGCTAAAGTGCACTCATAAGGGAAGGGCACACTGGGAATATGTTTCTGTGCTTATGTTCCCTGATGTGCCAGTAATCTCTGAGATTTTAGGGGACTCTGGAGAGGACTCCTCTGGTCTTGTTGTAGGTACCATGGATTCCCAGTCTTCAGCGAGCACTAAAGTGGAGAAAACCAAGCTCTTTATGAAGCCAGCTAAGACCCAGAGGGCAGAAACTCTCTAGAGTCTGAGCCATAAGTAATGAAGAAGAGATTTTTATATCTCTGTTTTAATTGGGAAGGACAAAGGTGAGAGCTAAGTGGAATTTTTCCAAAATACTTTCAAAGGTAAAAGTTCAGCAGGTGCTGTTATCCTTTACAGTTCAGAAATAGGGGCCGTTCAAGCTCAGCAGATGCAAAAGTTGTTACTTTTTGCAGTTAGGGGAAGTTTAGGTAGAGGGCAAAATTCACGGGAACATTTTGCAATTACTAGACAAGCACAGAACATTACCTGTTGCACTTGAGGGAGGCAGAAGCATATAGACGCATGCTGTGGGGGATTCAGGTTTTAAATATCTGCTTTAATCTCCAGGGATTTCCAATGGGCGCTGTGGAGATTTCTATAGAGTTTGGTAGTGTGAGCATCTGAGGAGGTCTGTGCAGGGGTCTCTGTGGAAGATGCTTCAAGTTTTCCTTTATGCTAGTCTTCTGCATCTTACGAAGGATAGTAGTTGTGGCAATGTAAGGGAGAGAAGCTTGTTCCTTTCTAATTCTTTCTGATCTGTCATCAATGTCCTTGTGGAACTTGTATTCTCTGTAGTTCTGGGGGTCTATATCCAGTAAAATTTAGAGTTCCTCTACCCTAAATTTGACTTTTAGGACTCATCAGTGATAGGCTCAGGGCCCCCACACTTCTCTTGTTGCATGGCCAATCTGAGAGCTGACACAGACTTCAAGTGAAGCAAAGCCTTCATCACAGTAGGTCTGTCACCTACACTGAGAAGCTATTCAGCCCTATGTATTGGGACCGGGCCCATGACTATGTCCTCTGCCTTGCTAGTACTTCCTGTGGTGGCACTCTCCACCAGGGAACAAACTTAGGCCCCTGGAGTGGGATCCACCATCTCACTATCCATGGGCCACTAGAGAAATGACTTCTCAGGATAGTTAATCTTGAGTATCAGCATGGAAGGGTTAACTGAATCTAGAGTGTGACCACTGTGAAGGTACCAGCATTGTCAGTGAATCAACTTACCAATGACTTCATAGTTGAATGGGCTATTGAGAGATGTGACCTAACTGTGTAGTGGTAAGATTATTTCCATGTTAGACAAAAACTTGGGGAAAAAAATCTAGTTTATTAATGAAGCCGGCTGTCAAATCCATCCTGGGTTCCAGATCTTAAATGTCTGGGCAGCTTCTGAACCCACTTCCCTGATCCTTACAGATTAGGAACATGTCTACCTGTGTTCTTTGTTTGTCTCTTCTTAAATACTTGCAACATTTTAACAAGGGTGAGGAAGGATTGAAGGAGTGACAGTATCTTCACATGGGTAGATTAAAGACTAAACTAGAGCTTCTTTTGCTATGATAAAGTTAATGAGTTGAGAACCACCACCTACAGCTGGAGAAAGTGCATTATTGGAGGTGATGTTTCTTGTCTAGAATCCTAGTAAACTGATTTCCTAAGTCATCCTTCTTAGGCCTTTGAGGTCTCTTTCTGAATCATCCTTATCTTCCCTTTGAACTTTTCAGGATCTGATTTCTAAATCCTCTAGTTCTTATTTCAGACCCTTTTTGACTCTTGCTATAAAACATCTCTTGTTTAACTGAAAGATGACTGAGACATCCTCAGAGCCACTTTGGGAGCCCTCAGACCCTGTCTCCTGCGTGTTTTATTGCTCTCACAAGCAGTTGGTAAGGGCTGTATGTGTCCTTGTTTTTCCTGTGCTTACTCTTAGAATACACAGTAAACATGGAGGCTGGATTGGGGACTAGGAGGCCTGGTTACAATGGGAATGGCTTATAGTGGGTTGCTTAATGGCCTAGTGAGCTTTCTGGAGCACAGAAGCTGAAATTATCCTCTGTTTCAATGACTTCAGCACATGCCATTCAGGTACTCATTCTCCATTGATGTGAAAGCCTGCACCTTTGAGTGGACTGTAAGTACAGTATCTGCACAGGCCCTAATATGGCATGGAGAAGAGGCTGGTGGGTTTGGGGGAAAGAATAAGACTTGGGTCTGAGTCTAACATGAGGCAGATATTTAGGCACACTAGGGCTCAAGAGTTGGAGTTGTTTCCTGCATTTCTCATGAAATCTTACCTTTCAGAGAATAGCTCTCCTTGCTCTTGATCCATCTCTTCTGCACGTGGTGCTGAAAGACAAGGAAGAAAGGGCATATTTGTTCTAGTTTTCATGCTCACCTATCTGGGCTTTACAAACCATTTTCCTGACTAGTATGACTTTCTACCTTTAGTAAACAGCTCATGTTTAAAGTGATTACAATATTTTCTATTATTCTTTTTTTACTTTATTAAAGTACGCAGTTTATTTCACACATATTTTTGTCTCTCTAATATCTCCATGTCTGACCACCACTACTACTATGTCCTAACATAACGTTCCATACATACTTAAAACCAAATAAAGGGTGGACTGCCATCTTTAAAAACTAAATAGACATTTCAGACAACATGTTTTTGGCTATGGGACCTGGATGACATTTATTAAACATGGTAAGGAATGTTCTCACTTTGCATCATAAAAAAGATAGCAAGATAGCAACTGTTAGAGAAATAAAAGAAGATATAAAATTTTAATGAACTATTTAAACTGTTTTCTTAAAAAGACTTCCTCCACTGCCAGAGTTCTTGAATAGTCTCCTGATCAGTCATCTGGAAGCAATTCTTCACATAACTAATGACTTTGGCTTCCACTTTGGAAGAGAACCATCTCTTTCTATACTTGCTTGCATTTTTGCTTTAATGTCTTCTATAGAACTAGGTTCTCTGGGTGCTTTAGGAGTCTCTTCCTGTTTCTTGAAGGATTCCTGCACTTTTGATCTTGGTGTTGATGGTTTTGAGTCTTTTCCATCTGGTTTGATTTTTGTGCATTTTTGACTGGAGTATCTAATATCGACTTCTTCACTGGAGCTTTCTCTTCAGTTTCTTCATCATCAAAATCTTTATCGTCATCATCATCATCATCTTCATCTTCATCCTCATCTCTTTATCGTCCTCATTATCTTCATCATCAGCAAGTTTTCCTTTTTTCTGTGGAAACTTGCTGCCACCTCCGGGGCAGATCCACTTAAGAGTTTTCCAGATACACTTAAGAGTTTTACTTCTTCTTCCTCTTCCTCTTCCAACTGTGCGTCTTCTTCCACAGCTACTAAATGCTGTTCACTAATATACACAGGCCCTGAACCACACTTCAACCTTAAGATAACAGGTGGTGTAATTTCAAAGACCCCAAGGGAAACTGTTGGCTAACTGTACAGACATTTTCAAAGTTGGCGGTGTTACTTTAATTGGTGTTACTTTAATTAGACTACCTTCATAATTCATAGCCTCTGCTTCAACAATGTGCAATTCATCCTTTGCATCGCCCCTAAACTGACCATTCTTGTGGACAACTGGTGCACATTTTCATCGTTATCCACTTAAAGTGGTAATCTTTGTCAATTTTTAGTTCACAACCAGAGATCGCGCTGGGGCCTCAGGGGGCTCACATCCATATCTATTGAACCTTCTTTGGAGCAGTGGCACACACTTAGGTAGGAAAGAATGAGGACAGAGGTGAATGAGTACTGCTCCGTAGAGCAGATGCACAGGATGGAATTATGCCAGGGCTATTTTCTATTGTTGTTATTGGAAATGACGCTAGACTTTCTCTGTAAGTCCTACAAAGGGTTTCTTAAGTCACAGTTACTCAGCTCAGGCACCACAGTCTAAGCTAACTTGCCTCTTAGCCAAGTACTATTGTAGGCAAATGAGTAATATAGAAATATTTTAGGCAGTAAGACAAGGGCTGACTCCTTTCTAAAAAGAAGAAATGCAGAAAAAGAAGGTATCTTGTGACTGTGGGGGAAACAGGCACCTGTGCTGTGAGCAAGACCTAAAGACAAAAGATTTTTTTAAAGTGCACATGCAGGGCCTGGGGAGATATAGCTCAGTAGAATAAGCACTTGTACCAAGAGCATGAGTTCAATCCCCTGTTCTGAAAAAAAAAAAAAAAAAAAAAAAAAAAAAAAA
>PVJA010022315.1:0-34446 GCA_004027025.1 Myocastor coypus
TAAATCTTTTTTTTTTTTTTTTTGTCTTTTTGAGATAGGGTCTCACTATGCAGTTCAGCTGGCCTTGAGCTCACTTTCGTAGCCCAGGCTGGTCTCGAACTCACACTGATCCTCCTGCCTCAGCCTCCAGAGTGCTGGGATTATAGGCGTGCGCCACCACACCCGGCTTTAGCATAATTCTTACCCAAAAGAGATTATATGGTTAAGGCTAGGTAAATACTTTTGTATTTATAGAACTACAGTTAGGAACACTAATAGTGGGTAGTGATATTTAGCACTTCACAAACTTTTGTAACTAATCAGTTTGTATTTTCCACAGGAAGAGCAAACTTTATGTCTGTATAGTTCAGCTGATATTAAATTGGGAGTTTGTACTTAGTTCAGTTAAGTTCTAACTGATTACCTCCCTTTGATGTACCTGAGTGGGATGGGTCCAGAGAAGGTGGAGGTCGGTCTGGCTGGCTGTGGAACAGGAAGTTGCTCTTGTGTGGCTCAGTAGCTCTAGAAGGTGGGGAGGTCAGTTGGTAGGTCAGCCAGTTGGTCAGCTGGTCAGTCGGTCGGGCTGTGTGGCACTCTCTGTCTCTTATATATTCCATTCAGGCTGTCTGCCTCAGGATATCCTCCTCAGAGCACACCCACAATCCCAACAGTACTAAAATCCATAATCCCAGCTGTACTAAGACACATAATTCCAGTAGATCATGAGTTAGTCTTGAACTCTAGAAGTCCCTGCCCCGTGACTGCTTGAGGCTGTGAGGGTACAACTAGACACAAACCATAACAGAAAGAGTGTTCAGTGTTAACACACTTGTTTATATTGGAATTATTCTGCCTGCTGAATGAAATCAATTTTCATAATAAATTGAATACTTGGATAAAGGTAGAAAGAAAGAAGAAATGTTTAAAAAGCTGCATATTTGATAGGTAGCTATTGAGGAAATGTACTGAATTTTCTAGGAAATAGTTTTATGATGATACAATAATTTATCTTTCTCAAGTACCATAAAATGCCATATGTTTAGTATATGTTCAAATATAAAAAAAGAGATTCAAAATTTAAAAATATAATGACTGCCAGAGAGTGATCATTCATTACTTCAAGTGAGGAGAGAAAATGAGGTTGAACTAATATGTGTGGAGCAACTATTATATTTTAATTAGCTGTACAAGTCTTTAAATACTAAGCATAATATATTTGTATTAAACTCACATTATCCACTGAACTCCTAAAAGAGTAAGTTTTACTTTATATGCCATACTTCTGTCATCTTCCTCCAAATCTCTCTACTTCCACAATGTTCTTTTTTGTATGCTTGCCAGGCAGGCCCTGTGCTGCTAAACTATAATCCTAGCCAAAGGGTTTTACTTCACTAGATTTTATTTATTAGTTATTGAATCAGTTGGGACTTATGAAAGAAAATTTTATAGATCATAAAAGATTTACAAGTTAAATTTATAATATCCCCTTATATTCAGGTGTGTAGAACACAAAAGAACCATATGCACACTGGAGAGCTAGGAGATCAAGTAAAAAGCAAAGACTGGAGTTCGCTACAGTCTCGCATGAATGAAATATGGGGAAGGCAGAGGGTCTGTGCTGTAAGGCTGAAGAGACTGTACAGGAGGGGGAGAAGGATGTCCAACAGTGTTGCCAAAGGCTTGAGCTCCTTTGAAGAAACAGAAGCAAGACTTCTTCCTTCTTCTTTTCATTTTATCCAGCCAACAAACCTACTGTTTGGTGTCACTCACATGCTGGGTGGGACTAACTTCTTCAGTAAATCATTCATACAGACATGCCTAGAACTGTGCTAATCTAATCAGTTAGGTTATTCTCACTCAAGTGGACACCACAATCTGCTATCAAAGTCATATTTTTAGATAAAAGATGTCTATTAATTTATATTTTATTTATATTTATTAGTAAAAATTATCACAAGTTGATTTAAATATTATTTTAGTAATTTCTTTGTAGATAAAAACAAAAGAGAAAACCTGTTAAATTATAGTAAAAAAATCGAATACCAAATCCTCAAGTTTTCTACTTTAATGTGTCATAATTATAAATCTTGTAACACTGCAAAAATTAGACAATATAGAACACATTAAAAACATATGTGCTTACAAAGTTGCACCAGATTTTGGTTGTTTTTCCATTTTCATACTATTATGGGATGTATGAAGTCACTAGCAAATATCTGTCATATGGGTGCAAGGCAGGGTGAGGAAATTTAGAAGAGTTAGAAAAGTATGCAGAAGTCATTAAGAGCTTTTTTTTTTTTTTTTTAATAGTCTGCTAAGCCTGCCCTGGGGGTGGGACTGTGGTTGCCTGAGTTTTCTTAAGCAGGTGCTTTAGACCACTGAACCATCTTTCTCGATGGCCCCATTAGGAGCTTTAATGTTACTTGTTACCTAGTTTTTCTGGGATATTGTTATGATAAAAATAACTGTTATGATAAAAATAAATTATTTCATGAGGGAAAATATATGAAAAGATTATTCTAGATGGTGTTAAATGTAAATGAATATAATAAAATTTCATGTATGCTGAGTTCCTAGATTGACTAAGAATAGTTAGGAGGAACTAGCGGAGGGATTATTGAGGAGATAAACTTGCTGATGACAATATGAATGTGGATATTACGCTTTTAACAGTTCAATTTAAATTATAAGCTCATTCCAAAAGTTGATCAACCTTACTTGTAAACCCCATCTATCCAACTAAGCCATGAAACATTGAAAACTGCTCTGCCCCATGGAGACAAAGAATCCTGCATCCAAAGACGACCTTTTGGAACTTTTCAAAAGAAAAAACGTGAACATGAAGAACAGAAGCAATTTTTTTTTTTCTTGTTTCAGAACCCCTGTTTGAACCCCTGTTTGTTTATTTATTTATTTTTATGGCCGGTCAGCCGGCCAGGAGGGTGGGGCTGGCGCAGCATGTGGTGCCGGGGATCGAACTGTGGTCCCTGCAGCCTCCCAAGCTTTCCTAAGCAGGCGCTTTAGACCACTAAGCCATCCTGCCGGGGCCCCAGAAGCAATTATTGAAGCCGGCTACTTTATGAAACGTATCTGTACTAATGACATCATTTGTAATGATTAACTACACTTCCGAACCTAAGAAAAACTTTAATGTTGGTGAGCAGTTTGTTCTGCAAGCCACTAAGCACTTATTTTTGAACTGTTATGAAAGGGTGCAGTTCAAAAGGTGACACAGTTTCCTCTTTTATCCAGCACTGTAACTACACAAATACATGAGATAGTGGAAGATCTTGAGATGTAATTATCAGGATTAAGGAATCACTACTGTACATAGCACAAACTGATGAATTTGCTGATACTGACAACAATCAACAATACTTGTTTTGTGTGATATATTTTTTAGCGGTTGTGCATAAGGATATTTTATGTTCGCTTATGTTTCTAGCCAATACCACAGCCGGAAAACTATTTAAATCTTTGAATGATTACATACTGAGGGGAAAAAGAGACTCTATTTTAAGAGAGAGTCACTTAAGTCCACTTAAACTATAGATAAACTCACTCAGTCCTCTTCGTGTAGCTAACCATAAGCCCACCTGAAGGAAACAGGAGTCATAAAATAGAAACTAATAGAGCAACTTGGGGAATAGGGCAAACATTAAACCGCATTGCTCCATGAGAGGCAAATGGTTAATAGTGTCTAGGTTATGTAAACTTTCTTAAATTTTGTGACATTCTTATTAAATCCTTGAAAATGAAGTGATGTGGTAACTATGAAAACCCGAAAAGTAGACAGCCTGGAGGTAAAGCACAAGTGAACTGACAATTTGAGAGTCCTGACTCAAAGTCAGGATGTTGGTTTTCAATCCACATTAGGAACCCTTTTCTATTCTACAACTTCGATCTCTCTTTCATGGGTTCTTTCCTCGTTGAGATTGCTGCAGTAATACAAGACTCACTGAATTGTAATTTTGTATCAGTATGAGGTGGAGAGCTTTCATAGATGGGCATTTTTCTGATTTCAACATTCATGTCAAAGAATGTGCTTCCCAGTGTGAATTTAAGCACTATATCATCCATAGAGAAATACTGGCTAGCTAAAAAATGTCACCTAAATCTAATAATTTTTTCAAGATGTGATTGAAATTGTCATCTGTCTTGGTTATTCTTCTCTCATTGCTGGGACAACATAGCTGACACCCAAAATGAAGGAAGGAGAGGTTCATTTAGTTCACCTTTCATGGAGGTTTTGGTCCATGCTCAGCTAGCTCCTGGGAAGAGCGGCACATGGCAGAGAACAATCATTCATGCTAGCATTAAAAAGTAAGAGAGCGAGGGCAAAATGACAGGAGCAGTGGCAACAATGGCCCCAGAGAGCAGGTCCGTCTCCTTTAAGTTGCATTCAAGCCATCTGCCCAGACTGGGTGTAGTCCTCACACCCATAACCCCAGCAGTATTCAGATCCATAATCCCAGAGGATCAGTAGTTAATCACAAACCTTAGAAGGCCACTCCATGACTGCATGAGGCTTTGTGGGGACAAATGGACACAAACCATAGTATCAACCATGTTAAAATATGTGTTCTTGCCTCAAGTCTGTTCAAGCAGCTCTGTGAGATGAGCTCAGATCATGGATCACCTTCAGCTATAGGTGTGAGGTAGGTTTCTAAACTTGAGTTTTGAAACGATGAAAACCAGTCCAGAGACTTCTTTGAAAAAAATCCAACGTTTGCAGCACATTTCGGTGATGCAGAATGAGTTGCGGAACTGTTCCATGAACTGAATCTGTGACTTTGGAGGAGAATGACAATGTTTAATTCAGCAGATAGAGTGGCTGCATTCAAAGTCATATTGGACTATGGGGATGACATCAGAAAACTGGGACTTTGGCATGATTAGAACATTGCCAGGGATTGTGAAAGAGACAGAAATAGGGCCTTGTTTCTCTTCTTTCCCTTTTGTTTCCTTACTTATATTAGCTTTCAAAGGAGTTGCAGCATTACTTCCTAGCCAAAAAAGAACCCTGATCTGGGAGAGAATAAATTTCTGAATATTTCAGGTGAATTGACTTTGTCTGCTCTAGGAGGGAGCTCTACTGCTTGATATCACAAATGATAGTGATCTTGAAAGTATGTTTGACATAGCTTTAAATCTCCATATGTTCTGAATTCAAATCAAAGTGAAATACCCCAGGACTATCTCAGAAACACTATTAAACACCCACCTGCTTCCATTTCTAGCACTCTTTGTGAAGAAGTTTTAGCTTTCAGTGACAGCAGCCAAAATGAGGTTACATAGTACACTGGACATGAGCAACGCACTTCGGGGTCACTTTGTGTTCCCCGTGGGCTCCTCTAGTTACAGGAAAATAATCTCATAGCTCCCACTGATTCTGGGTTATAATTTAAAGGTAACAGAAAAAAAGTGCAAGATAAATGTAATACTTGTGCATTGTCCCAGACCGCTCCCTCATCCCATGACAAAGGACGTGAATCTGTATCGATAATAATAGTCATGGTAACATGTAACAACTAAGCTCTTGAAATGTAGTATGACTGAGGAACCAAATTTTTAATTGGATTTACTTTAATTTTAATAGAATTGACTGGCAATTGTAATATGGAGCATACCTAGCCAGCTATGAAGATGAGGGTTGTTTTTACAAAATATCGAAGTTCTAGGCTAATTCTTATTCTGTGCCACTAACAACTTGGCATTAGTCTACAGAAAACAGAGTGACAGGGCACCAAAGTAAGAGAGAGAAATAATATTTGGAGTCTTGTAAAGTCTTGGTAGTACAATGTGGCAGGAGGAAAACCCTATGTAGATTTCCTATACTAGGGACATAATCTGAATTCTAAAGTAGATGTCCAGAATTCACCTGTGCTTAAGCTACATGTGAAGAAATCAAGAATGAGGGATGTGCTCTGGAGCCTAAAATGCAGAAGTGTACCACAAGAATAACTTAATGCTGGGCGAAGGAGAAATCAGGTAGACAAATCTGTAAGAGGCAAAGGTTGGGAACCTGCCTGATATAATTATACAAGTAGGACTGACTGAAGAGAGACAAACAGATCTTTCAAGACAGTTAAGGCATAGGGAGGTGTTAAGTACTTTTCTGAGAACCAGTATGTGGGAGAGAGGATGTAGTGCAGAGTGAAGAAGTTTTAGTGTCTGAGTCGTTAGTGGACAGTGCTAGAAGTTTAGTGTTTAGGGTGCTCACATAGATTTAGAGGTGAGGGGGGAAGAACAGGTACCTTAATATTGCCTGAACTATCTCATACTTTCCTTCAGAAAGTGTCAGTTGGTCAGAGAAAGCGTTGTATGACCAATTAACTTTGAATTTAAGACAAGTGATGAATACTCTAAGATATTGCTGTATCTCAAATATTATATGGGACCAGCTTATATGAAAAATTGCTGCTTATATGAAATTTAGCATCTTGTAGTTTCAGTTGTGAAATCTGTCAATTCGGAATAAGAGCCACTAGCTGCTGGCTGCTACTGTTTCTACCAAATGGTGGATAGCTTACTACAGAATCCATTCAAATGTCTGCAAATCAAAATAAGGCTAATACTTTCTAGAAACACATTGGACCATGTCATTTAAATTCGCTCAGCATTCTGTTCTGATCAGGTAAAATAAAGAAATGGACTCAATAGGAGAGTAATATCTATCCTGTTTTGAAAAATTTGATGTAAAAGAAACATAAAATCTTTATTATTTTTACCTGATACTCTTACTTTTATAGAAGATAAAGCAGGCCTAGGGAAGTAAGGTAACTTTTCCAAGTTCCCAGATTTTGAGCTATGGCAACATGACCATTTATAGACTACATGTATCTAGGTGCTCTGCTCAATTCTCTTTTCAGGCTTTTGCCTGTGCTATATTATTTTCTAAGATCATAGAAAATACGTCCTACTCAAAATTAATTGTTTGTGCTTCTCCATCAAAAGCACAACTGATATAAGTTAAGTCATCTGAATTAGTTACCAGTTGTATATCTGTTCAAATTTGGCGCTGTGAGAAAAACTACAGTTATTTAAGAAATCTAAATGTTCTTCCACAAAGCCCGCAAGGCTTTGCATTTGTGTCGACACTGCAGACTGGATATAGAACAGGTGCCATCCTATCTACCTTGCAAGATACAGATTCTTTATTACAAAGCAATTCACATCCCTGCCAACATTTATAACTCTCTGTCACTGCGATGTGGTAACAGGCAAACTCCTCTCAGATACATCAATTGCTCTTCACCTCCATTTTAATAAAGAGTTGGGGAGAGGAGGAAGTAAAATGGTATAATATTAATTGTTCACATATTTAATGCTAAGGAGATTTTTGGATGGGGTGGCTGACTTGCACAGGGAAAGAAATAGCCAAAAACAATGAGTAAGATCCAAAGTCTCAGAATCCTTTAGAGATCACACCCAAAATGGGAGAGATCTGAACTTCTTTTTCTCCAGCTTTCTGCCATTGCCATTGACTCTACTTCGTTTTTCCACAATTGACTTCTTTTAGTTCAAATTTCACTCATTATGGAAAATTCCAATCTTATATTGAAATGTATAATTGCTTGATATTACAAGTCGTTTCTTTGTGTTTAAGATTTCCTCTTCTCATCTACTGAGGGGGAGCTAGGCTTATTTTATTTTGCTAAATGTAGTATTATATATGTAAATAAAAATTTCGCTGAGTAAATCATAATGTAAGCATTTTGTGATATATAAAGCTTTTAATCAAATGAATTATGTGACAGTAAAAGAATATTTCCTTTTATGTGCTTAATGTTTGCTCAAAATCATATAAGCTGATCATATACTCAGAGGCTTAATACAGTTCAAAAATTCATTTATTACAGAATTTTTAAATCAATTGTTTTGCATATAACAAGTTACTTCATATCTCAGAGTTCAAAATCTAGAATTCATAGTAATTAGTTTTAGTGATAAGACTTAGTTTTTAAAAAATTATTGATCAGGTTAAACATTACATTTGCTTAGCCTCTCACAACTGAAGAACTGCTTTTAACAAATTATATGCATATGCCTTCTTTCTTAAAATTACCAAATCCATGTGACAGTGTCTATTGGTACTTTGTCCTTCTGAACTGTCTTGGGTTATGCTTCTTAGCTCCCATCAGTGGCAAGGGAGAAGTCTTCAGACAGAGGTGCTAGGGCTAGTTTCGTTAACTATCAGTTTACAGTAAGTTTTACTGTAGGGGAAATTTAGATCCGTAGGGGAAAATTGTGTTTGAAGACAAACTTGGATAAAGAACACTTGTGTCTGTTCATGTACTGCGGCACACACACACACACACACACACACACACACACACACACACACACTACTAGTCTTCCCTCTTTCTCTCTTATTTTTTTAGCTGATATTTAAAACCTGTTCAACTATTTTGTTGGCATTATCCAGGACTCAGATGTTCAGTATTTCTCGTGAAATTACATAAATTCAAATGGAAAGAATACAAGTTAAAATTCCATAACAAAACAATACTCCATCACAAAAGCATGTAAAATCACAAGAATCCTATTTTAAAACATTGGCACTTTAAAAGTAATAATCTCGAAGCTCACAAAATTGCCAAATTTTTCTTCATACTGCTGAGCAAACAAACATAACTCCAATAAGTTTTATAAAGGAAACCTCAAATAAATTGGGTAATTCATACTTAAGATGTGAAACTCATGTTTTGTCTAAAAAGGAGACCCCAATATGGAAAATCTATCCTTTTCTACTTTGTGGATTAACTTTAAAACTTCTATGAGTCAAGTTCCCTGAGCAGCCCACATGTAAATAAATAGGTAAAGGCATATAAAATCGGCACTTTCCCGGCCTTCACTATGAATGCTAACCAAAAATTGGAGTCTTGTATTTTATGCTCACACTTTTGGGGATCCATTCTCAGGCTTCCTTTGTGTGGGAACTGCACACAATAGCTGTCATTAACATGGTAACAGCAGTTAAGAGTCCTTCTATAAAGATCAGGACATATTTTTTTCTATTAGTCCTTCAAGGACACACTTACAGATTGCTTGATTCTAATAACCTCATGATATCTATGAACAGAATTACTCTTTGCAAGGAACTATGTGATAACTTTATCAGTGACTGAGATTTTGGAGTTTTATGGATCAAATGTTCTCAATTTGACTTCTATTACCCCCATGATGATACACAGGGTGTGTACAGAGAAGCTTATCATGCACTAACTAAATAAATCATGTGATTCAAAACGGGCAAAAGCAAAAGACTAGCTTCTTTTTAAGAAGTTTCAGACCTATGAAACAGATAACAATAGCAATAAAAAGTTACATTTACTTAGAACCATTCAGAATGTCAACAAAACAGTTGCAGTTTTTTTGGCAATTACAGAGTGACACTCAGTTACAAGAACAACAATTATTTCATATAAGCTGAATCGGAGACAGCTGAAGAGGAAAAACTGCCATTCCCCAATACAGCTAATTTATGCTGCACACCAACAAGAACCTGATTTAAATTTCCATGCCAATTTATAATCCCCATACTGAACTAGGCAAGGTTAGTAACTATTGAAAATACCACCAGGACAGGGTTATCTAAAGACAAAAAAAAAAAAAAAAAAAAAGATACTGTACAGTTTAAAAGCAAATCTTACACAGCCTTACATTTCAATTTTTTTTTTTTTTCTTCAAAAGGAGTGAGTTGTGTACAGGAGGATTAAATGCTTTAGAGACAAGAAAAAATAGCTGTGCTTATTTTAGAAACAATTTTAATAGAAACAACTTAGTCATTATCAACCTCTTCTTCATCATCCTCATCCTTTTCACCTTTTTCCTCCTCCTCTTCATCCTCATCTTCCACTTACCCCTCCTCTTCCTTCTTTTTCTTGCTTTTTACAGCCTTGATGACTTTTTTTGCTGCATCATGTGTTCCTTTATCCCAGCAGGCAGTGCCGTCCTTTCATACTTTTCCTTCAGCTTAGCAGCCTTCTTCGTATAGGGAAGCTTGTCATCTGCTGCAGTATTATTCCACATTTCTCCAAGTTTTCATTGTGATATCACCAATGGAGAGGCCAGGATGTTCTCCTTTGATTTTTGGATTATACTTAGAACAGAACAAGAAGAAGGCCAAAGGAGTCCTCTTGGGCACACTGGGATCCTTGAAATTCTGTTTTGTTTCTCCTTTAGGAAGAACATAAATTTTCATTTCTCCTTCATAATGAGCGTTTTCCGTTTTTGCCATATCTTCAAATTTCCCTTTTTCTATAGCAGATATGTTCTTCCACCTCTCTGAGCACTTCTTAGAAAACTCTGAGAAGTTCACAAAAGCATCTGAGTGCTTCTTCTTGTACTTCTCTTGGAAAGTTTGCACAAAGAATGCGTATGATGACATCCTGCCTCCTGGCTTCTTAGGATCTCCTTTGCCCATGCTTTCTTGTTTTCCTCGGGGAGGCAGACAGTCGCCCAATGCCCGTCCAGCTCTCACTTGCCTGGGTGCTGTTTTTATGGCGCTCTATGGGACTTCATGGCTCTGAGAGTGGGAGCCAGATGCAGCCTCCTCAGTCTCTCCGCTCTGTAGCATTAGCCTTTTCTATTAAGTGAAAATAATTTCTATTGATCTCATTTTGTGGTAATACACATCCATTTTTTACAAGTCGCAATTTTATTATTGTTGGAAATGATTTAATGATTGTTTTCATTGATTGATTAAATCAGTTCTTTATTCTAAGCTTTTGGATTTATTTATTTATTTATTTTTAGTAGATTGGGTTTATATTTAGAAAATTAGTACCTCCTGAACTTGAAAAAGCCTGAAGACCTCAACCTCTCCGCAAATGGTTAAGGTATTATCATTGCTTAAAGATAATGTGAATCAGTTGTTTTGTGTTTGCTTTTTAGTTGTTTCTCTCTTTACTGCCTACATCCTCACTCATATTTTGAGCACGTTTTCACCTGTATCACTGAAGGATCATTCTGAGTAAATTATCTGTCTCCTATAAGAATCCACATTCAAAAAATGAAATGACTAATCAGTCATTGTTTCTCATAATTCTGAGTAAAATGATGGGTAAGTTTTCTCACGTTTACTTCTGTTCAGGTTCTTGTCTTCATTTCTTCTGGATATTTTCTAGAAGCAAAATCAACTAAATTTTGCTCATAATAGAAAAATAATTAACAGATCCACACTGAAGATTCTTGTTTTCCATGGAGCAGTGACTGTTAAGCTGCAGTGCACACCATGCTTCCACAGTCAGGCTCCTTAGAAACTGGTGTGCATTTGAAACTCTCCTACTTTGAGGAAAATAGAAGCTTCTATAAATGGAAAAAGGAATCACTTCTAGTACTAATATTACAAGACACTGTAGTAGATGGTTGTGGTATTAGAGATATTTTGTACATATTCTATAGATAAAGATATCGATACTTTCCCTATTTGATGCAGAAATTCAAGGAGAGAAATAACCGCATTACATAACAATGACTAATGTAATGGAAGAAGAGTTAGTTTGGCACAATAATGATGTGTCTCTCCCTTGCAGTTTTGTAACAGTTTTCTTGCTATTAGATAACTATGCCAGTAAAGTTGCATTTGACTTTAATGCCAAGCTGCTTAAAATGACTCATCATTTTTGTTCCACTTTGGAAAGCAACCTTAGCTTCTGCTTTCAATAGAGGACAACTGGCTTACCCATAGTTGGTCATTACCAAGTGCATCACCGTCTGCCCAGTTGGCAGGATGTACTCTTGGAGTACATCTGAGCAGACACTATTCTCACTTACCTATCACTGTTCAGCTCTGTTGGTCTGATGAAACTGCTGTTCAACAATTGCCACTCTATTTTTGCTCAGATAATTTTGAACTTTTACTTATTTCCCATATGATAGATATGGTAATTCTTCTGAAATCCAAATAGAAGCTATTCACTCCTCTCTACAAACCTCCCTGTCTCCATCTAGCTCTTAATTTTAAATCTAAGCTCCTCAGAAGGTCGTGTAAGTCTTGACAGGTTCATTTAAGCACTCATCTCTCTAGCTAGTAGCTAGAGAGTCTTTCATTATTGCTTTTCTTATAATTTTAGAGCTACAGAACTACTTTTAGGTTTCAGAATCTGTCCTGTTTCTGTGCATTTTTCCTGGCTTCTCTTCCTTCCTGCAAGTCTGTGCCTCAGTTCCTTTTTCTCCATATCCATACTGGTCTTCCTGAGTTCTACTCATCTGTCAAGACCTTGTGTGCCACCTCCTTTGGAATGCCACGTGTTGCTCCCTCTTCTGTGTTTCATTTTGATAGCTAATAGCGAATGGTTTCAAGCCAGATTGCCTAGGCTCAAATCTTAATACCATCTTTAAGTAGCTTTGTTGGTTTGGATAAGTTGTTTTATTTTCCTGAGTTTTAACTGAGATTTAAGATAATAATAATAATATCTTCCTTAGTGGGTATGTCAGGATTACAATAAAAATATTATAATGAATATATATATATATATATATATATGTATAGTTATAAGCATTAAGATGTATATAATCAGGTATTGATATAGTTTAGGATGACAATTAGTTTTTGCACCTCAGTATTTCACCTTAACATTTAATGAGGAATTTTGGAAAAAACAGAATTTTACTTATTTTCACATTTAAAAAGTCATTAAAAGCCAGAAACCTAGGAGGTATTGAGAATAACTTTGTTAACTATGAAGTGTTTTTACTATAAGGAAACCTGTTTTGTGAATCTGAGGTATACACTGAGAAAAAATACCTGATACCCACATTTTAAGTGAGAAGAAGTTTCAATGGGCTCATGGTTTCAGCAGTTTATTCAGTCCATGATTATCTAGCGCCAAGACAAAATATTCTGCTGCTATGGCATGGCACAGTTGCAATGCTTTAGTGGCCAGGAAGTAAATGAGAGGAACATTGCCAGGGAGAACAGAATGAGATATAATACCAAGACTGTAACTGTAGGACCCAATCAATAGGCCAACCAAATAGGGCTCATTATGGGTTCCTGAGCTTCTGTCAAGTTGCCAATCTTATCCTGTTTCTCTAAAACCACACTCAAATCTCTAAGTAAACACAGCAAGTTAATTCTACCTTGCTCATCACAAATATCCTGTGTGCAACCCAAAATGCAATAATCCCTTCTGTGAAGTCTGCACAACTCCAACATGATTCAAAAGTCCAAGTCAAACTTTCTTCTGAAATTCAGGAAAATTTTAGTCATGAATCTCTGTAAAAAAAAAAAAAATAAAAAAAATAAAATAAATAAATAAATAAATAAATAAATAAATAAATAAATAAATGCAAGTAGCATCTTCCCGAGGTACAATGACACAACGTAATTACTCCCATTCCAAAATGAATAAGAGACTAGAGAAGAATGGGGCAAACATTAAATACTGTAATTTCACACCTGACACCAGGGGCACATGGAGGTGAAAAGTGAATTATGGAGAACTTGGGTGCAGATACCGCTATGACTTTCCCAGTTTACAGCCTGTACTGCTTCCCTCTTACAGGCCCTTTTCTTATCTCCTGCAGATATTCGCTGCCAAGAGCCCATGTTTCCTTGCATCTCCCACTCCTATGAGACACTGTGATGCTTGGCTTCCTTCCCACAGCTTTATTCATTGCCCTATCAGGGGCGCTTGACCTGCCAAGTATTTCTCTGAAATTTGAGAAGAAGCCATCATGACCGCACAGCTCTTGAATTCTACACTGTGATAAACCCAACATCTCCTGGGTGACACCAAGGTCTTCCACCAGTGTGAACAGTAGCCAGAGCCCTTTAGATCATGGCTGCAATAGTCCGTGAGTTCCAGCACAGCTGAAGACAGTGAAAAAACAAAACCTCCAACTCATTAGTCACCCCTTCTTAGCCAGGGGCTCCAGCGTTTCTCTTTTTCAAATGAATGGCTTATACTTTCACATCCCTGAGCCTCAGATGGGAGACGTCTTGCTGATTTCAGCATTATAGGCTTCCCTATACCCACTAAGGCTTGTAAACCACATGGTCAGATATAATCACAATAGTGGCCTCATTACCTTGTTAAGTAACTTTCTATATTAGCTCTCTCATTATAGATACACTACTCAATATCCACAATTTAAGGAAGGAAATGTTTCATATGGCTCAGGGTTTCAGGGAATCCCATCCATGGTCAACTATCTATGAGGCAGAATACGCATGTCTGAAAGGTGTGGTGGAACAGAGAATCTTAATTCATGGCAGCCAGGAGATGAACAGAGAAACCACACCATAGAGGAAGGGGTGAAGGACCATCATGCCTGTTTGACTCAAATACACCTAGAAGTATGCTTTACTAATCCCATTGACAACTTCCAACTACTAAAGTAAAACACAGCTAAGTTATCATAGAACACAACATCTTTCAACCATGAGAAAGAAAAAATGAGAGAAATTTAAAATTAGAGATATTGGTGGGTTGGGGATATAGCTCAGCACCATCAGTGCCTATCTGGCAGACACAAGGTCCTAAGTTTGATTCCTAATACAGACAGACAGAGACAGAGAGAGAAAGAGAGAGAAAGAGAGAGAGAGAGAGAGAGAGAGAGAGAGAGAGAGAGACAGACAGAGAGAGAGAGACAGAGAGACAGAGAGAGAGAGGAAATTTATTTAGATGCACATTATTTTGCTAATATCAAACAAAATATTATTATATTTCAAAGTAAGAGATTTTATGGTGGAAGAAATGTCCTGATAGGTTGAAAAATAAATTAGTGCACATATTTCTGCTATATCACACAAAGCCTATCAGGTTTTCTAGAGAACTCCAAGTGTTTTACAGAGCTTCTGCTGCCTCTCAGGTACCTGGTGCCCTCTCTCCTTTCTGCAAGGACCGCAACTCTGTTGGCACTTGTATACTGAATCCTCTGCTCATAATTTTATATATAGGGTCCCATGGGCTGACCCTTACAGATCCATACACCTCTAAGCTTCCACTCTTCGGTCAGGCATCCACAGTACTTAATATTTCTAACACCCTAGTAATAAACCCAGACCTTAGATTTTCAGTGTCCTTTTGTCCAACCATAAATTTTGTTTGTCCTTGAATGAGCATGTGGTAGTGGCAGCAACACCCAAAATTCTAAATAACTGAGTTTAATATATCTGAAAAATGTTTTATAAGTTGAGCACAGTCAAGCTTACTAAATCTCTATAAACTGGTAATTGAGAGTGGATTGTATATTTTTTGGACTGTGTGCTTTTCCATTTAGCACGTAGAATACAGAAAGACGAAGCTTCCTTTTTAGGTATATTTTTTTCCAAAACGTGTCCATTAGCCAAGAATAATTAAGCCTAAATTCTGTTTGAGAAAACATGATAAATTTGGAATATAGATTGAAATTAAAATGGCACAATTATAAGCAGTGGGCCATGAAGCTACAGAAGTAATGTTTTGAACCTTCATGTATATACTTTAATTTCAGTGTCAAATGGGCCAGTCTGAGATTGAAACTATCAAAATAATCAGGCTATAAATGAAGTAAATTCTTAAGATAAACTTCTATGAGGGAGGACTGCAGGCAAACTGGTTACATGTAACATTTCTACAAGTAAAATTTACTTAATAGTTTACAAAATATATAGGTTTCATGTGATTATTTGATTTTTTATGAAGACTAAAATTTTTAATGCAAACAACAGTAGCAATAATAGCAATTGTAATAAAAAGCAGCAATAGTGTTACAAATGTACATGCATACTTTTTAAAAGAGAGTACAAATTAGAATTAAAACAAAAAATTACAAGTGATACAGAATTTCACTTAATAGAGTGGTATTAATTCCACAGCACTTGTTGTAATATGTAGTGTTGTCTTCCAACCAGTTATTCATTTTATCAGACATATGCGTGTAAAACTAGAATATTTTTTACTTTAATAGTTTCTCATGGTGGAAAATAGTATTTTAATGAACAATTTAAAATAATGTAAATACAGTTTTAACATTTTATATTATTAATGTCAAAGGAAATTAAAACTTTTGTATTGAAGTATGGCATATTTCTGAATTATATGTTTTTGGGCTTTTACTCCAGGGATTAAAAATGTTATTTTGTATGTGAAATCCCGTCCAATGCATTAGCTGTGACGAATCACAGAGACAGGTACTCTCTTAGCTAGTAGACAGTTTTGTACACTTAATGGACCTTGATTCTTTATCAACTGCTACAGCTTTTTGCCACTGTGATGTGAAGTTCTGATGTGATACAAATGGAAGAGAGGCCCATGTAAGAAGTAAGCACGAGACAGCACATGCTACTGGGGTGCACGCACCACATGGCTGCTTAATCTTCACGGCTCATTTCATATCAGAAAACAGAGCCAGGTGAGAATAGTTCCTTCCCAGTCCAGACAGCCCCACACAAGCCAACAAGCCAGGGCCACAGTAGCTCATTAAGCAAAAATGTTACACCAAACAATCACTTTTTTTTTGTTAAATAAAATGATGTTCCTTTTCTGTTTTGTAAAGTTAAGATTGGTGACATTTGGAAAATCTGTTAGCATACATTCAGCTATGCCTTACTACTGCTTCCTCAGCATGAGCTGTTTCCAGGAAAGACAACAATTGACACTAATTATTTCTAATTACTCATCTTGTTCCAAATTTTCAGTTCATTTGGCCTTACCAATGTGTAGGGCTATTGTTAAGCATTTGCTTGAATACTGGACAATTTTTTTTCAGCTCAGCCATCACACAGGCTTTTCCCAATTTATGTAAGGAATGGAAGACCAAATGGGCTGTGGTCATGCCAAGGCAGGGCATATATTTAGACTGTAGGGAAGATTAAAGCTTCATAAAGGTTTAATATTTTATCATCAGATTTATCTCAACAATGATTCCATATTGTATAGTTATTAATAAATGGGTAATACGGAATATAACATTATTGGCTTTATAATTATGGCTTACAGTGATAGCTGTGTTTAAAAAATAATGTCTCTTTAATGCTTATAGAATAAAGCATTAAATTTTCACTTTAGAGAGCAGGGAAACTCAGAACTAATGCAGTTCTGTTACCCTCCTCCACCCTCCCCTTAAATTACTTCCCAGTCGTGTATGGGTCCCGCTAACTGCAGCAATCACAATTCCTATCCACATTCTGGGCGTTTTACTGGCTGCCATTCATCACATCTGTTACCATATTTAGTTCCTTTGACTTGACCAACCCTTCACGAATAAAAGAAAGTTTTAGATTTACTATGCAAACAGTGGTTAACTCTTTTTGTTATTAGTACTTACGTTATTTAGTCAGGAAACTATACTTGTGTCTGCTTAGTGTCCCACACAATTTGTCATTTTGGAATGTAATATATATTTGATGATCAAACAAGAAAACCACTGTAAACAGATTGAAGCTTTTTCTATCGTTTATAAGAAGAAGCAGAGATATAAAAAACTAACATTTTCTTTATTTTAGCTGTTTATATAACATGAATCCTTATGTAAGACTACAGAACAAACTTTCTGCTATGTTCTTTTTTAAAATGTATTTTAGTATAGGGACTATAGGTTCTCACTACACAGGTTGGACTTGTAATGATCCTCCTGTTTTCAGACTCTCAAGCTCTGAAATTAAAGGCATGCGCCACCATACCCAGTCTCAGCTGCCCTCTCATCACACCCCATGGGTGGGGCTAGCATGGCACACTGGGGATAAAAACCCAGACCCTGCACCTGTCTAAGCAGGAGCTTTGGTCTGCTGAGCTATTTGTCCAGCCCTTTCTGGTATAATCTTAAATGTATAACCCTCTAACCTGCCTATTTGAAGTCTCTATTTTCTATGTGATATTCTGATTAAAATTAATATTTTATTTTGATCCTAGAATAATATGCCTAGTAAGTGATTGTTAAAGTAGAACTTCTTGATGGTAACAATGGGAACCCAGGAAAGTGTGAGGAATTTTGCCTAGCAATTAAATGTGTATTCTTACTTGCATCAGTCTATAAACAAAGTTTCTTTTCTACTTTGGTCTATACCCAGTCTAGGCTGAAACTTTATTGGAAGTATCAAGGCAGAAAATTAATGGCAAAGGAAGCTTCTCATTTTCTTCTCTTCACACATAGTGTTTGTTCTCTTCATATGTCATGTTTGTTTCGTTTCACCTAATATTCTTCAAACAAGTTACCAAGGGTTTTTTCCCCCTAAATTTGAGGTACGCAGTTTAAACTTATTTAAAACATAACTCTTTATTTTACCTTTTAAGTTAAATAAATTTGACATAGTCACTAAATGACAACTGGTTCTTGGACTCATTTCCATGATGCACTATATTTCCCTTTTAAGTGAAACTCTGTACCTAAAGGCATGCAACACTGAAGAGCGCGCTTACATGTTATGCATATCCATATACATAACCCTGTAAGCAGGAGATAAGCAGTCTTAGCCTTGCATGATTGATTCTGTAGACATGATGATGTCAGTAGGCAAGGAGGAGGAAAGGTGTAGAATGTAAGAAATTTGGGTTCCTCAAAGCAACTATGAGATCAGACTGGTGGTATGGCAGAAGTTGATAGCATAGCAATTAAGTGATAATATTTTCCTTACTTGTGTATGCTTTCAGAGGAATAAGGAATCTTTGATCAAAAATTTGCAAACTTCTTCTCTGTTCCTGAGGTATCTTCTCCATTGTATGACTGAACTTGGGCTGTTTGTCATGTAAAAGTGGTTGTGGTGATGGAGCCTCATGCAAATTAATTCACCTCCAAGATGACTGATCTGCAACTGGTACATTTTCTCTCCGAAACACAGAAAGGACTTATGTTTGAGGTGTTTTATTCCCACATAATGGCTTTACTTATTTGAAGCTTCAAACATTATATCTCTGAGGAAAAAAATTACCCTAGGGAGAAATGAGATGGTGAATCTTTATGAGATGGTTTTAAGACAGAGAAAGAGCAAGATAATAGCCTTCTTAACATTTATTCAGAAAGTTGTCTAGACTTTTACAGCCATGCTCTATCACATCTCTCCCCAAAATGGGAAAAGAAAATCATATGATGAAGCACTTCGCTACAGAAACAATGCTTATTCTTTTGGGAGTGCTAACCTTCAAAATGAATTCTCACCGTACAGCCCAACAGCTCCCAGGATAATTCTAACACTTTTGTGTATGGCGGTTTACATTTACCAATGATTGCTATGAGAATTCAAAATTGAGAAAAGCATAAAATTAGGTATATAATAGTTCCCCTTACTGCTAGACTGATCAGTAGCCTTAAGGACTCCAACTTCATGTCTTCCAAACACAAATTTTAAGAAATAAAAAGAAAAAGACAAAGCATGTAGATTGTAAAAGTTTGTCAGAATAACTTATACCGCTACTTATAGGGGCAAGTCAGTGCAATGAATGCTGAGTTATAATACACAGGGCTAATTTCCATGTATTTTAGCACATCTCACAGGACTAAGTGATCATGCTGAACAGTGATTGGCAAATTTTCCTCAAGTAGGAGTTATTTTCACTACAAAGAACTACAATAGAGGCTAAAGGTGCACATCACCCTCTTGCCAGAATCTCATAATATGAGGACACAACAGAGATCTGCGTGTGACCTTTATTATCTCAGAAGTTATTCTTTGTCAGGCTCCATAGTATGGTCAAACGTGGAGGGAGCAATGGAACCCAAATAAAGCAAGAGGAACCAATATGTAATCAAGTCTAAGCAAAATATTTGCAAAAGACAGTCAATATTCTTTTGAATGTTATAGATAACTTACTATATAGAAAAATAGAAAAAATTCTTTCCCTCCCTCCCTTCCTTCCTTCCTCCCTTCCTTCCTTCCTTCCTTCCTTCCTTCCTTCCTTCCTTCCTTCCTTCCTTCCTTTCTTCCTCCCTCCCTCCTTTCCTCTCCCTTTCCTTCTTCCTCACCTTGGTTGCTCTGTATTTAGGCAGCTAATTCAGCAAACACAAATTGAAATTTGACTTGAGGTGACTACTTTTGACTTGTTTTAATGTCTAATCCACTTATTTAATGAAAACAAAAGCCATGACAACAAAAGCTATTTAAAAAAAGTCGTTCTTATCTTCTCTAATTAAGGTCTCAAGTTGGAGAGGCTGGGACTAGCCAAATAACTTAGCAGATTAAAGCATCTACAAGCAGGCATAGGGGCCAGGGGTTTGATCCCCGGGCTTGCTATGCCAGTCCTGTCCAAGGGTGCACTGAGAAGGCAGTTAAGACTGGGCATGATGGCGTGCGCCTGTAATCCCAGTTCTTGGTAGGTAGTAAATACAGGGATCACTATGAGTCTGATCTAATAGTGAGGCCTTGAACACACTATGGGTCCTTCCCTAAAAATGTAAAATAAATAAATAAATAAAATCTCAACTTGGAGGGGACCATATACAATCTCCTTTCTCTCTTAATCAGTGATGAATAGCAATCTCTTTACCTCTTGCTTTCTTGGATGCTTGCATATGAATAATATCTTGTCCATATAGAAAAGATTGTTTGTAACTGCTAAATTTTGCAAGCAACCTATATATCCATAGTACATACATATGTTACAGAATTTTAAAACAAGAATAGCTAATTAACAATGGTTTTTATATTATCTATTTTTATCATTAGATCTGTTGCTCAGGTTAACAGATAGAGTTATGCAAGGTTGGACAAATAATGGAATGTTACCACTTGCTTTCAAAAAACCTTAATTTATTTTCTGGTCTTTTCTTTTTTCTTTTACTTTGTAGAAAACATTCATTTTAAGGAGAGTATAACCATCGATAAGACCAAGATGAAAATGATTTAAGCTGCTTTATAGACTTTGAAACAATTTTAATCATATAAATTTATCTATTGCATGCTTAGAGACTGACCCCTTAACTGCTTTCCTAAATGTGCATGAGCTGAACTAGGGCATGGCTGTGGGTAAACCACTGGTAATGAGCTGGGAAAATGAGATTTTAACAACTATCATTTATTTCTTTTTGTAATGTTTACAGTTCTTCTAAAGGCAGTGTTAGAAATACTTACGTATATTTGATTTTACACATGTTAAATTTATTGTATCAATTTTTTACACTATTCTGTCTTTAAATGTCTATCTCTTAAGCCTTGAAGCATTTACCAGTTTTTTATGTCCTACTTTACTTGTAACATCTATTTTAAAGAATCAAATTCTACTTTTGTTGATCTTCTCTAGTGCTCCTCTCATTGATTTCTATTCTCTATGGGTATTGTGCTATTTTTCTTCTAATTCTTTGAGTTGAATATTTGACTTATAGTATTCTATATTAAGTAACAAATGCAATTAAGCTTTAAATCTGGTTAAAATTTTAGTCTGTTGTATCATATTTTTAGGCTGGCATAATTTTTGAAAGTTCTAAGTACATCATGAATTGCTTTAATTGTAGTTTCCTCTCTTACTGAGGTATTATGAGTTTGTTTCTGTCTCTAAACTTTTTACACCCTTGGTGTGCCATGCCGGCCCCACCCCTGGGATGCGCTGAGACTGGGATTGAGAGTGGAAGGGGTGGTACATTTCTGCCTGTAATCCCAGTGCTTCGGAGGATTACTACAAGTCTGATCTTTGTAGTGAGATCCTGTAAATTCTGTACTAAATACATAAAAATAAAAATTTTTATAAACATTTAAACGTTTTCAAGTTCAAATTCAGTTAGTCAGAAAATAAAGTCTGACCTCCACTGTTGAACATTGTTATCTTCATAATCTTTAAAAAATAATACTTTGGGTGCTTTTAATTTCACTTCATGTCACTGCTAGGTGGGATGTATAAATGTGACACAGCGCAGTGCTGTGCAGAAAATAAGAGAGTGAGCATTTGCATCAGATGGCTTTGATTTGCATGCAGTTTTAATGCTTATTGTAACACAGACCAAATGACTTAAGATGTCAATATTTGCACTTAACTTTATCCATATGGAGAATATATTGGTTTACACATCATCCTCTACTCCTGTGGAAGAGTATGTATTGTTGTGTGCTCTGAAGAAAAATTACTTTTCTTGCTGAGTAGGTTGTAGGCCTCTTGGCTGCTTTGACATCTTTCCTAGTGTGACTTTATCATCAGAACTCAAAACAACTATTTTCCTGGATCAGGTAGACACTGGCTCAGAAAACTTGACAGGAGGATATTTTATTTTATTTTTATTTATTTTTTATGTATTTGATACAGGTCTTACTGTGCAGCTCAGACTCATGGTAATCCTCCTGTGTTCAGCTTCCCCACAGCTGGGATTACAGGCATGGGCCACCATGTCTGGTCTCGGTGGCCAGCTCAGTGTGCCTGCAGGCAGGGCCAGTGGGGCATGTGGTGCCAGGGATTGAGCCCTGTCCCTGAGTTTGCCCAAGCGGGCACTTAGTCTTCTGAGCTACCTCACTGGCCATGATAGAAAGGCATTTTAATAAGCAATTTCTTTCTATTCTGACAGGTAATGCATTAACTTCAAACTTTCTTCTCTTTTCCTCTATTAAGATGGTAAGGAACAAATCTGATTAACATTTTTAGTGTTGCCGGAAATGCTAGAATTTTCTGTCCCTTACACCTCTTTTTGTACATCCATGGAGTTAGTAATATTTGCCCAGGTATGAGGCAGTAAATTTACTATTAGCTTTGTTTCTTATCTATATCCACTGTTATTTAGGGAATGTGAGTTTCCCCAGCCTCTAATGAGGCAAAGGACCCTGGGTTCTGAGTCTCTGGGATGCTGGTTGTGTTTTGGTAAGCTGGAGATCTTGGCAAACCTGCCAGTCCTCTTGTGAGGGTTTCACAATTCACTCATATCTCTGTGAGAGTGCTTGTTACATGTTGGCATAAGGCCAGAAGGCCACAGCTGTGACTACTCAGATGTCTTCCCTCTGGCTCTTCCAGAGTAACTGAGACAGGTAGAAGCATGCATATTGAAAATCCTGGTGCATATTATATTTTTCCTGGCGCTCTCTACTTGAGGGAATAAGGGTATTGTAGTATCTCCATGCCACCCCAAAATATACTACTTCAATATAAAGGTAACATGGAGCCAAAGGCACTTGTTAACTTGTAGATTAAGGAAGGCATAATAAGTAAGCTCATCTTTTATTCCTGAAAAGAGATCAAAACTCTCGTATGAAAGATCCCCTCTAAGGACCAGGAGAAAGTAAATATCACAGCAGAGAGGACATTGTACAAATAAAATCTGTGAAAGTAAATATTATCTGCTTTCAGTTTCCTTATGCAATTTAGCTACTTTTCAACAATTACTTCTCTTTGTTCAACCTTTCATAAACATATTTAGATTTGGGCACAGTTCTAGGGTCCTCATTTTCTTATAAGGGTTCCATGTCACATAAAAGTTAAGTTAAATTCATATAGTTCCCCCCCACCCTCCAGTTAACCTTTTCTGTTTTAATTCAGTTCTGAGGCCCAGTTCAAAATCTTTAAAGGGTAAAAAATAAGGGGCTGGGGAAATAGTTCTGTGACACAAATGCCTGCCTGGCAAGTGCAAGGTCATGAGTTCAAATCCCAGTCCCACGAAAATAAATAAATAAATAAATAGTGAAAAAATAAAATCTTGTCTCTTTGACAAGGGCAAAGAGAGGAAGTATTTTTTTTCCTTTTTTTTCATAGTATGAGACTTAACCTTGACTGTCAACTTAATTGGATGCCTATAAAGTTGATTGGATCGTGAGGGAGCTGTCTCCTCAACTGATTAACCTACAGATGAGTTCACAGTTGGACGGCTACAAAGGTTGGAGGCCTGGCTGCAGGAAGCAGTCCCTGGGCATGCCTTTCTATCTCTCTGCTCCTCATGGCCAGCAGGTGAATAGCTGTCCTCCGCTGTGCTCTTCCAACATGTTGTTTCTACTTCTAGTGAGCCAACCATGGGCTGGGACTGTAAGCTAAAATATTCCTCCTTTACAATGGGTATTTGGTATTTTGTTCCAGCAATGGGAAGATAATTAACACACATGGGTAGCATTATCCTAGACTTAGACAAAGGGAGAAGATTTTAGTCTCTTAATTGTTTTTTTTTTTAAGTCATTTGAGAATTTTCTTTATTTTGGGGTCATTTTGAAATTTTTACAGTTTGTGGAGATTTTGCCTTACTTGACATACTCTAGAGCATATTTAGTTTGGTAGCAACTCAAAAATAATGGGACAATCAATGCATAAACTCTTTTCTAGATGGCATCTCAATAATGCAATACAGTTAGAATCATACTTACTAATGTTTCCATTATTTTTTTAAGAATCCAATATTTCTATGAAATATTAAGAGTAGAAATCAAGCAGTTCCCCAAAAATATTTATTTATAGCTCTTAAAATAATATTTAATCCACAACAAACTATAATGGAAAACAGCAGAATATTGAGACTCCTGGAGAGCTCAGGCCCAAGATAATATATCCTCATTTATTAAGTTGTTTACACGTTTGCAGCAAGTCTGGTGCTAACAGCAGGCAGAGGATTCCTCCTGCAGCAGTGTTTACTTTGCACAATCATTCTTAGCTTCCAAATAGGAGAAAGAACATCACAAATTCATTCAAAATTATTTGGCTTACTCTGAGTAGAGCTATATTCAACTGTGAATTTAGAACTCTGTAAATCATTAAAAGCAACTTTTTGCCAACTTACTTAAAAATTTGAAGGTTGTAGATAGTAAAGACAGTGCTATAATATGAAAAATAGTACGGGGTGAAATAGAACGAAAAAATAAATCAGAGCCTGTTCTCTATAGTTAACACATTTGTCTTAGAAGAAAAAAATTCTGAAAGAGGAAAGAAGTGGCTTCCCTGAAGCACATAAAAGGTACCAGATTTTATCTAATATTAAAAATCATGGCATATGTCATATGGCTGTCAAGATTCTGTGGTAATATTAACTTTCATTTTATAGCAATGGTCTGCCACTGCTCATTTCACATTTAATACAAAATCCTTTTCTTCATCACACCTTCAGAGCTGGTGAATTCAAGATTTATTGATTTGGTGTCAATCAAATATACTTTATTTTCTGATCCTTTTCCTTTCCTAAGTGGTTGCAGCTTTTGGAAGAGAGACCATTGTGAAGACTGGGGAATGAGTGGGGAAGCTTTAGAAAGGTCGGTTTAGTGGTGCCGACAGAGTTTGTTCTAAGTAACCATGCTTCATGTACAGGGAGAGTGGCAAGGAAGAGAACCTCTAAAATAAGAAGCAATAGGAGACGTTATGGTGGTGAGAAAATTTACAAAACTTCTTCCTTTCTGAAGTGACTTCCTTTCTGAAGATTCCAGCAATCCTGGAATCCCATAAATAAAGTGAGCATGTTTTATTTAATGGCAGTATAAACCTAACTAGTTAGTGCTTTTAAAATAATATTATTTGAAAGAAATCTATCAAATATGAAACTACTAAAATGTAAAAATTTAATAAGGATGTTATTACATTCTAATTACTAACTGTTCTTCAGTATCTTTCTACTAATAACCAGCCCTTGTCTTATCTGTTTAGTCTCTAAAGCCTAAAGAGTTTTTGGCTTACTTCTTTCTTTGGTATCATCAGTTTTGGTTTATTTCTTTACCATCTCCAAAGGTAGAGCTACGTCTCTTGTCTCTCTTTGCCTTTCTCAGCACAGAAATGGGCCTAAACAAAAGCCAGCTGTGATTATGTCCCCTCCCAGGCTTTTGCTGTGCTACGTGGGGGTGAAGGGAAGGATAGCAAAAAATGAGATGAGAGAATGCGTTGCACAGCTTAGGGTGCGAGAGTAATAGGACTTGACAACGAAGTATCAGAAGAGGCAGATGGGCAGAAGGGGAACAAGGGGGGAAGTTATTGGAGACACAGAGAAAAAGCACCAAACAGACTGCTGACTAATGTTTCAAACGGTTGTATGGCCAGAGTAGACAAATCAGAATTTCATTTTTTTAAAAAAATAAGACAAGTGAAAGAGTGTTTGCCTAATGCTTGAGAAGCCCTAAATTCAAGCACTATAGAAACAAAATAAGACAGAAGATTGTGGCTGATGGCATTTTTCTACCTTAGCTGCGTGTTGGAAAGTCTTAAAATATTTAGATTTGGGTCCCACTTCCTTCAGTACACTGAGGCAATCAATCTAGGCCGGACTTTTATCATTAAGGGATTAAAACTCTTCCCCAAACTTCCAGTACACATGCAGCCAACAATGAGAAATACAGTAAGAAGTGAATGCCTAACTTTTATAAGCCAGAACTATAACCATTAAATGGAAGATGAATCTCTTATTTTTATTTCAACTGAAGAAAAAGAAGAACATCTTTAATAATGAAGGAATATCTTCTAGGTGCCAGGCACAGTGTGGAACACATATCTTTCTCATTGCTGGCAAAAAAATACCAGGCATTGTGGAGAGGTTTTTTTGGCTTGTAGGTTCAGCAGTTTAAGTCAATGAGTGGCCATCTCTCGTTGAGAAGAAATAGCATGACAGAGACATAGTGAAGAAAATCTGTTCAAGTCGTGTTGACTAGGAAGCAGTGGGGGAAAGGAGCAGCTTGCAGAGGGCATTGGCACAGTGACCCACTTCTTCCAACTCAACCTCACCTCCTAAGAGGTTCAATGCATCTATCCTCCAATGAGCACAGGGTATGATAATCCAATCACGTTCCAAAAGCCCCAGTGATGCACACATGAGCTTTTGGGCAACATTCTAGGTAGAAAACATAACAATCTATATTACTGCTTCATGTTTCACAAAATATGAAATAAGGAGAGTCAGTTCTTGTAACATAAGAAAGTGAGGCATAGGGAGAATTAGTCTGTACAAAGTGACACTGTGATGGTAAAGCCAGAAACTGGTCCTTAATCTTGACTGTGGGTTTTCTTTCCTTTCTTTCTTTCTTTCTTTCTTTCTTTCTTTCTTTCTTTCTTTCTTTCTTTCTTTCTTCCTTCCTTCCTTCCTTCCTTCCTTCCTTCCTTCCTTTCTTTCTTTCTTCCTTTCTTTTTCTCCTTCCTTCCTTCCTTCCCTTCTTTTTTTCTATTAAGATATCCATGTAAAGTTGAACTAATCCTGGACTATTTGAGATATTTTGACACATTCTTCGATCCTTTCTATCTAGTCATAAGAAAAAATAAATTTTATACATTCTAATTACTATGACCTTGATCTTAAAGATTGCTTAATATTTGGGGTTAGCAAAGCATAAACCACCCTGTCTGGCAAGTGAAAGGTCATAAGTTCAAACCCCAGTCCCTCAAAAAAAAAAAAAAAAAAAAAAAAAAAAAAAAAAAAAAAAAAAAGACCACCTCCTATTTTTATGAGTCTATGAAGCAAGAATAATTACTACATGTTTAAAAAATTGAAAAAATTAAAATATTTTATTTTTCTAACATAATATGAAATTCAATTTGTTGACCACACACAAAGTTTTACTGAGACACAATCATGTCGATTTGTTTTTGTATGGTTGGTGGCGGCTTCCACACTGCCAGCTTAGGCTTGTAGAGTTGTGGCAGAAACCATACTATCATTGAAATATAAGCTTGAAATTTTTATTACCTTGCCCTTTATAGAAAAAAAAAAAAAAAACATGTGCTAAATTGTGCTCTACAATCAAACCTGACAGAGAAATCTGAATGTGCAAAACTGATACATATGGTAGAGATTCTCATTCACAATTTTAAAATTAAACATTGTGAAACAATTTTAAAAGTTCTTTCAAAAGTGTGGATTCTTGAAGGCATTAATGTACTGGCTTAAAAGTCATCAGGTGATTGTAGGAGTTGATGCTTAAGAGAAATCAAGGTCAAAGCAGCATAAACCACTATTTAGAGAAGATCAATCAGAAAAAAAGTTAAAGCCTTTGCAAATGACATTACTAGCAAATAAGGATTCGCTATAATGGTTCCGTTTAGGTTTAGTTTTCAATTTGCTGTAACTTTTTTCCTCTCTGACACCAACTACCTCTTAAAATTTAAAAAAATTAATTAATTAATTAATTGTTTGATACAAGGTATCACTACACAGCTTGGACTT
Source organism: Myocastor coypus (assembly GCA_004027025.1). Lineage (NCBI taxonomy): Eukaryota > Metazoa > Chordata > Mammalia > Rodentia > Myocastoridae > Myocastor > Myocastor coypus. Next base: position 27,931 of record PVJA010022315.1, read on the forward strand.
GTAGTGATCCACCTGACTCAGCCTCCTCAGCCCTGGGAATGCTGGTGTGTGCCACCATGCCCAGTTTTGGAGCCAGTACAGTATGCCCAGGGTTCTGGAGCCTGTAGTACTCAGATTGAACTCAGGACCTTGCTTTGACAGGAAGGCGCTTAGACCATGGAGCTATCTCCCAAGCGCCTATTTCACAAAATGTATAGTTTAAAAATATTGGTGTGTACATTCTATTTTGCAAAAAATGCACCAATTCAGTAGTATGTACCTTGTTGGAACAATTGTACCAGATTTTATCCACATGTTATGTTGCTTGGATCACATGCATAAGAATCATTTAGGAAACTTTTTCACTTATCAAGATTTTTAATTGACATTATATACATCTACGTACTACATAATGTTTAAATCATTACTTAAGATTATATATTTCTTCAAATATATATCACTTCTTTTTGTTGGAAAATTCATAGCAAGTTGTTCTAAGCACAGATTCTAAGCATATGGCACACACTTCCCAGAACTCAGGAGGCTAAAGTAAGAGGAGTGCCATGAATTCAAGGCTACCTAGTAAATTTACATCCAGTCTGAATTAAATAGTAAGACAAGGAAAACATAAAGAAAACCTCCTAAGTACAGATTCCAGAACTCCAAGCCCACCTTTCTGACCCTAAGAGTTCAAAATTTCCGCAAGTTTTCCAAGTGAATCTTGTGTACTTTATAACCCTAAAATCCCATCACAGTTATAATAGGAATGCAAATTCAGAGGGGCAACCAAGTATAGTTTCTAAAGTATAGAAACTTCTGTGGAAAAATGGAAGATAAGGGCTGGCTAGATAGCTCAGTGGATTAAAGTTCTTGCTTGGAAGAGCTCAGGACTAGGGTTCGATCTCTGGCACCGCAAGGCAGGATCTCCCCCACCCCCACTCTCCCACCCCCTACCCCCACCTCAGGTGCACTGAAGCAGCAACTGAGACTGGATATGGTGGCACATGCCTATAATCCCAACACTTGGGAGGCTGAAAACCGGATTTCTATGAGTCTGATCTGTATATTGGGACCTATACTAAATGCCAAAGAATAAGAAAGAGAAAGAAAGAAAGAAAGAAAGATAGATAGATAGATAAATAAATAAATAAATAAATAAATAAATAAATAAATAAATTTGGTTTGTATTCCCAAAATGCATTACTGAAAGTGAATATATAAATTGTTTGCTAATAAGAAACGAAACAGATCAATCATATGACCAAAGGAATAATAGAGAAGAGAATTCTCACTGAAAGAATGTATGTTAGCATGGAGAACTGCTAGAGTTTTTCTGCTTTCTAAGAATGTGGTTGGTCTTAAGACCATATCCCTTCATGGTACTTCTTCATTATAGAAATGAACAACTCTGCTGGGCATTTCCTACTTGCTCTTGTGGTCTGTTCATGAGTCTTTTCGACCTATTTGCTCTCCGCCACATGAAGCTGAATGATATGTGCTATAAGAAGTTCCTCTTCTCTGCTGCTTCCAGTAGGAGTAAATAGTGGTGCTCTGCACTAGGAGACCAGACTTAGGTGGGAAACTCGGCTGTCTCTCTGTGATGCCCTCTCAGACTTGTTGTCTCTTTGGGCTGAAAATTATTGTTATGTTCAAGGTGCTCTTTTCTGTATGACATTAACATTCAGATTACATAGTAACTTTTTCCTTGTCTGTTTGCCTTTAGGGTCATAATGCTCCATGGCTTCTGACTCCAGGCTAACTGCAAAGTCCTATCTATTCACTACGCTATACTCCCAGGAGTGTATATATTAAAATGTCCTTAATCCATCCTAATTTGACTATGGCTTCTTCCTCTTGTTTGTTTTCTACAAATAGAAAAGTAAAATGATTTGTGTTAGAGTCCATAAAATGAGGGGTCATTACTTCCTCCATGAGCTAAGATTTTGCTTATCCAATAGAGTAAGGATGGGCCAGCAAGATGGCTCAGCAGTCTAACATGCATGCTTAGGCAAGCTTAGGCAATCATAGGGACAGATCCCTGGCACCACATGCTGTGCCAGCCCCACCCCCAAGGCAGGCCGAGCCAGCCATAATTATATATATTTGAGTGCTTCCTATGCCAGTCAATAACTTCCAGAGGACTCTGATACTTTAATGTTCATCCTTTGCATATACTTACTTTTTTTTTTTTCAGTACTGGAAACAAACTCAGGACCTTGTACTTGCCAGACAGGTGCTATCTCCCTGGCCCATACTTACTTAATTTTTGCTGAGCATATAAAAATAAGACCATTATTCCATAAAATTTTACTAAGTTGTCCTTTTTCCCCCAGAAAATTTATGATATATATAAGCTCAACATGCAATTTTCTATTTTTATAAGACGAATTGTATCAGCATTCCTGTGACGAATTGTATCAGTGCTTATGTAGATCTGAGTAAGTGGCAATTAATCTTGTCTTGGTTACTTTTCTCTTATTGTTGGGACAAAATCCCTGACATCCAAAGTCAAGGAAGGAAAAGAGCTCACAGTTTGTGAAGGTTTTAGTCTGTATTTGGCTGGCTCCAATGCAGAAGGCAGCAGTTTGCAGCAGTGGAAAACAGCAAATAGCCAAGGACAGCAGCTGTGACAGCTAGCTAGCCTCTCTCCCCTCTGTACATTGTAATGCAGATTACCATAATCCCAGCAGAGGATTGCAAATTAACCACAAACTCTAGAAGCTCATCCCAGTGATTGGATGAAACTTTGGGTGGACAGCAAGACACAAACCAAACTACAGGGGACCTTTTTAAAACATTTGTTATAAGAGGTAAAGACATATTATCAACTTGTGAAAATAAAGCAATAACAAATGTCAAAAAAAAAAAAAAAAAAAAAAAAAAAAAAAAAAAAAAAAAAAAAAAAAAAAAAAAAAAAAAAAAAAAAAAAAAAAAAAAAAAAAAAAAAAAAAAAAAAAAACAAGAACAGGCATAATAACTACTCCCTGGAGCTGGGGTGAGCTCAGTAAATAGTCAATTACATTTTACAAGCAAGTAGGTAAAAAGAGAGCATTGTATCCTCCGCTGTCCCTTTCTTCTCCCCAAGGCATTGTAAATCAGAGACATTACCAGACGCCTGTTAAATTCACAGGCTTGCCCTTTGAGAATCAAAGTGCAGAAAAATTTAAGAAGTACATTTAATGAAACTGCAAATTTTAACTCCTTATAAGATTTCTTTATATGAATGTAGTAACAATTCCTAAAGAAGTTGCCTGAACAAGAGAAAGAAAAATAATTGCTTTAAATATATATGAAGATACATCATTAGTGAATAAGCTAGATAATGCCCCACTTTTTAATTTTGGCTTCTCAGAGTGTAGGCTGCAGCTTCTTTGCAGAGACTAAGAGACATGATTTAGGTTAGGTACTCAGCAGCTACAGAGCACACCAGCCTTTCTTGCACACGCAGTCTCAGTTTCAGCCACTTACAGTTCCTATCTCCTTTTAGCTTTTCCCTTCATAGAGAAAGTGTCTATGTCTGGAAGAGTCTACTTTTCTTCCTGAAGTGCTAGCATTAGCAATATTCTCCTGTCAGTTCCACCCTGTGGAGAGATCATTCAGATTACTGCCCCTCCCAGACTCCGGGCTGGGAGATATCTTCCTGCCACGGCACCAAATGCCATCAGGAAGAAGAGTAAAACCTATCACAGTCTGCCTGCAGTTCTGTATAAGCTGGTCTTCTTCCTTTACAAGTAATTTCAAGGCTGAAGAGAAGACTTTTTTGTCCACAAATGCGTTAAAGCTTAGAATTCCTTTGTTAATGTTGAAGCTAAACATTATAGAACTGTTTATAACCAATTTTCTTGGAGACTGTAGCATATATCACATTATCCATCATTTCCATCTTGGTGTATAAGTGGTCACATACATTTCTGAAAATAGATATTTATAAAGAGAGTGTGTGATATGTAAGAAAACACAAGGATCCCCTGTAAAGCGCAGCAAGGTATGTAAGCTTTCAAAATTAATATCATCCACCTTTCTCTTGATATATCTCTTACTTTAGTCTGAATTTTAACAAATGTTCTTGTGTTTTTTCAAGTCCTGAAGGTATTTCAAACAAAATATTGTAAAATAAATTTTCTCCAACTATACACAGGTAAAAGAAACATTTTCTTCATTAGTATATCTATTGCACAAACTGGACTTGGCCAGTTTGACTAATTTCATAAAATATGAGTGTATGTTCACTTAAAGCAGTTAGAGCAGCACATGGACTAAGCAGTATCTGAGGCAGTAGGACTTCCGAAGATGTAAGAACACAACAGTGGGTATGGCTTTGTACCCTATGAGGAACTACAAGGACCATTTATCTAGCAGTTCAAAATTTATACCTCCATCTAGTGTCAGCTGACAGGAACAGCATGTTTTAAAACCACCTGACATCACAGATGGGCAAAGATAAACTGAAACGCTAGAGCTCCTGGACAATCAGCATCTCATATAAATTTGATTATATTTTGATATACAGTGGAAATCAAAGTAGAGGTTGTCATTGAGTAGACCAAGAAAGGCCAAGGAATTAGTATATAAATGATAAAAGTTGACTACAATTATTTGTAATGGAATGATACAGAACTTCAAGCAAAATTTATACTTGGGGAATTTCGTACCATGAAAAGATGAATAATTTATTTAAAATATGAAAAATAAGCCATTAGAATTGCTTTTGTTGGTTTGTTTGTTTATTTATTTATTCTAAGGACATGGCCTAACAGGCAACTTTCTCCTTTCTTTTCTAGGCTCAGACTGGTTGATGGCAAAGAATGTCTCAAGGCGGTCATTTCTGGATATGAACCATCCCTTGCTTCCTTAAGTGTCTAATTTGAAATTCTGAGTGCAAATTTCTATGAAATCATATTTCAAGCTAATATAGGAGTAAGCGATAGCTGCTTCCAGACTCTGAGCCTTCTAAGGAGAAACTCTTAGACAAACAGCTGCTACATGTTCCCTACTATAAACATTTCTCTGAACCCTATTTAGAAGCATTCTTTCCAGTATTAAGAACAATTTCCTAAGAAATCTGATCTGGAGTTATATTTTCAATACAAGAAAGACAAACCTGGCACCATTTTATGTTTAATGTGCTTCAAGAAGATTTATCAAATATATGGCTTTCATTCTACTCTGCATGAGAAAGACTGATTTACTTAATAAATCAGACCTACCATATTTATGGATTCACAAAATTCACATGAAGTTTAAGCTGGTTATTGTAAGTTAGTTCATCAGTGCAAAAATCTAATAAGGACCCTGTGCACGTGAGATTTCTTTGCACTTCAGAGAGTGAACTCATGGTACACCAGTTAATGTAATAATCAATTTGACTGGATAAAGGAACTCCAGGAGAGGAGACTGGGTCATGAGGTACCATACTCATCAATGGACTAGTAACCCCTGAAAGTACAGTTAGAAGGCATAATCCAGTTGGAAGTAGCGACTTGGTGCAAGCGTGCCTTTCAGGGTTTCTGTCGCTGGTGGTGTTTCCCTGTTCTGTTTCCCAGCTACCAAGCAGTGAGCAAATCTGCTCTGCCACACATTTCTGCCAAGGCATTGCTTCCTTTGGAGCAAGCTGGCCATGGACTGAAACTACCAAAACACCTGTAAGCCAAGGAAATCTCTCTGTGTCATCAGTGTCAAATATTTTGGCTCAGCAGTGAGGCAAGTGATCAGTACTGCAAGTGGGGGCTTTTCAGTGTCTGTGCCTGATCGTGCGGCTCAGCAACCCCGATCATTTGTTTGCAAAAGGAGTTTGGGAAAACGTGGAGGATAAGGTCGGGAAAAGAAGAAATTATTATGAGGCTGGGAAGTGATTCTGATTGAGCTCAAGACTAAGAGGATGATTGGGATGTAGATGTCAAGGGTCAAGACAGTGAAGTTTCATAAGGGAACAGGAAATTGGATTAGAGGCTATGTATATTTTTTCTAGCAAATAATCTTCCTATGTTTTGTTCATATTCTAAGATTTTATGTGAGCCTGAATTTAAAATTGGGGACTAATTGATTGGATAGAGGAAATTTCAAAGCAGTTCAATATCTGGGACTTTGGCTGGGTAAATCTAGCTATTTTTTTAGACAGTGGACTCTTTTTTTGGAACTGGGAATTGAAGTCAAGCCCTTGTGCTTGCCAGGCAGGCAAGCTCTTATCTTACTGAGTTATCTCCTCAGTCCAAATATAGCTTTTTAAAAATTCAGATTGATAGCAAGAAACAAAAAAAAATTGAAAAAGAAATTTTAGCTTATAAGAAAATACCTGTATAATTGGGGTTGCAGGAGGTATGGTTGCTGAAGAGATTAGGGTCATTAAAAACAGAAATCAATTTGAGCAGAAACAAGAAGAAATCCTTAGGATATTTTAAGAATCAGCAAGACTCACTTGTCACAGATTCAAGAGTACAAAAATGAAACATTTTTGTTTCTCAAATGAAATGTTTCCTGAGTTACCTTCACGAAAATTTCTGCCCAGGTAATTGTTCCCTGAGGCTCCATGTTCCCAAG